>JAECUM010047727.1:0-17230 GCA_016617855.1 Megalonaias nervosa
TATATATATATATATATAATAAAATAAACAATACCAACACGTAGAATGTGTGACCGGTTTCGCTTTATTGCTTCATCAGACTGAATTCAAACTGAATCCAATATCATTGCTTACGTCATTAAATTTGTAAAGAATTATTAAACTTATTTTTATGATGTTAGTTTATACTTTCACTAGTCAAGTTATTCAGTAAATGAGAATAATAATAAAAAAAAAAATTATTCTTAACTAAATTCTAGACAGGGGAAAAAATAAAATTGATTAATTAATTTCGTAGAGTGTTTTGGAATTTAGACCTTTTGGATATACCGTATTAAGACGGTGAATCCAATAGGTTTCTTTTAGCAGACGTTCCATTTCAGAATCAGCTATAACATTAGGTTGAAAGGAGAAATCTTGCAAAGAACGGGAATTTTTTTTAAAATGTGCTGCCAAGGATCATGAGGTCGAGTATATAATAGTATTTAAGAGTAAAAAAAGAAGCACGTTCATGTGCTTGTTTCCTGGTGGCTTTAGGAATTGAGAGACGTTGACTTTGAAACTTGATTGTATACAATTTGTTACTTTTTATTAGAACACCTGGAGTTGTTTAAAGAGTCTTGGTTTGATGTGTTCTATTTGGTTTAAAGAGTTTAGGTTTGATGTGTACTTTCATGCTTGTGCGGGTGGACCTATTTTTACCTACAATCCTGGCGCCACTCTTCCGTCACAGTTGGTTACAGATGCATTACTTTAACTCTCGCAGATAAGCTTATGTTGTTGGACGGCACAGTTGGCAGAATGCGGGTTATAGACGTAGCATCAATTCTTCAAGTTGATTTAAAATTTGTGCAGCATATACATCAGGTTCCCAACATTAGGACAAATATATGCCGTCTTACAAATATTATTTTTCGGTATTAACGCGATATCAGAGTAACTCCATTTGCATAACTTGGAATCTACTGGCGTCTGTTTATCGATTGTTTCCTGCAATCGTCTGATTCAAACTGTAGATTAAATAAATGTTAATACAGAGCAAAAACATAAAAGGAGATGTATGGTGCCTCGAAGGTCAATATCTCTATTTACTTAATCTCCGGTTGCCACGTTTAAGACTTGCAATACCTTCATAGCATTATGGGCTATATATGAGGAATAAATAGAAATAAAACAATATCTACAGTATATAGCTACTTTATGGGAAAATAATCACATATCAACTTTTCCCCGGGGAAGACTAATCAAGGGAAAATGCCGGTGATGGAACTAAGGTGGGAATAGCTCGAGGGAATCTTGTGATAAAGGACCATATTTGAACATGACTATCACTTTCTATTGTAGCTTTCTCGGCAAAAAGAAATAGATCTTAAATGTTTGAACGATTGCTTTAAGAGCCATTTTTCCCTTGGAATTTAGTTAAGATTGTTTTTCTTATGGATATAAAGTGAGGTGGGGTAAAAGTCTCTTTGACACCGGCCGACACAGTTTGACACAGCAGATATGGATGGACCAGAGAATAGAAATAATGTAACTAAAGTAAGAAAGAAATCTTTTAGAGGAAAATTACTTGCCGGCCACACCTAATTTACATGATTAAACAACATTCAAGGCCAATTAAGTCAGCCTAATATTAATTCGCATTAACATTTCAAGAACAGATTCATGACGGTTTAGATCACATGTTCTGTACGAGAAATAGTTTTTTTTTTTGTGTGTGTCACATATTCAAATTTGGTATTAAAGATTTAACGCATATGTCGTTATGGCTAAATATATTTTAATAGCTTACGTTCAGGACATCCATATAGTCTCCTGTAACTTGTTTACCAACCGGCACATGAAAATGAATGAAAAAGAATGAAAGAGAGAAAAGGTTTTAGAAAGGAGAAGAAAAGACAGAAAATAAATTATTTGGGAGAAAAACAAGGACTAAAATATGATACAAAGTAAAAGATATAGAAAATAAAAAGAAAACAGAAAATAAATAACAGCAAGTAATCATATTTTTCGTTTATCTACAGGACTTATTCTCCTCTCTTGCCTCTGTGTCAAATGCAGTAAAGAAGTTCCTCTATAAAGTTTACCTTTAGAAAACATTTTTCTCCCTAACGATATTCTCCCTAGCAAAACATATATAAAAATCTGTTTTCCAAAAGAGTAAAATTCGAGGATGAATTATATTTTCCCTAAGGATAATGTCATTCCAACCCGCAGAGAAAGGTAATTCATAAGTCATTTATAGGTGAATCCTTGTCTCAGCCTTTGGGATAGGATGGATGAACGTCTCAGATTTTTATGGAGTATTCCTTTACTACAAATGTTTCGACTGAGGGAGAGTAATAATATTTGTTATGCTGTTTTAAAGGGATGAGAAGATGACTAGACAGGTTTCGAATACTGAATGAAAACCAGTGGCTGGTAGGATTGGAGTGAGGATATGTTAGTCTCGAATCAGAAAAGGTAATCATTTCTCTGATGGATCACATCTATAGTTGTTTATTGTTAGTTTTTTTGTGTATGCGTGGTTTTTTTTTTTCCAATCGTGTTACCCGTGCTGCATGTCCCTTCTTTATTTTATAATAATGATTCTGCAACCTTGTCCAAACAAGCTCCTAAAGAAAATGAAACAATGATAAATTAAGTAGTTAAAGTGAGAAAAGGTACAATATAACGAAAAGCGGATTTTGCATGAATAAGTCAACATTCAAGGCTACGTTACATCTCTCTACATGTTTCTTCACGAGCATTAAAAAAGATGGCACAGGACGTCTGATAATTATATCGTGTATCTAATTCCCTTTGCCGATGAAACGTTATATGCACAGGTGCGTTTCACATACATGATTTTCTAACGAATTACTATATTGTATTTAGAGTGGAAAGTTTTTACCTTGAAAACAAAACAATGTCGTCAATGATAAGGGTATTCATTATAACTTAAATAAAGATTCAAACCGTTTACATACAGCACGTGCACCTATTCTGCTTTAAAGCATTTTATGACAAAACTCAAAGAAATAAGTACAACACTTCAAGAAGGATAAACCTTTGTGACGGTATATAAAAAAGAACAATGGACCTCTTTTGAGACACAAGATATATTAAATGTAGGATATATACATATTCTGAGGTGAAGAATATAGTATGCACAAAGAAAATATTCTTTCTATTTGTGCTCGGTGAACATTCAAGAATTGTATCTTATGATATTTTGATAGATACAGACAAATTTCACTCCATACATTTTAATAGAAAAAGATATAGGGGAATTGTTTCATAACTACTCTCTGTGTCGGGTTAAGGAATTTTAAGTCATATTTGAAACTATATATGTATGATTCATTTCACGGTGAATACAATTGTAGGTTCGCCACTAACATTACACAATACCATCGTATTCCGTTTGGCAGGTTTTATTTTGTTTTAAACTGTAGACCACACAATACCGCGTAAACAAAAGAGATTCTTTTTAAATTGTGCAAGCTGAAATTAACATGTCGTAAAGGATAAAGAATCATTACACTCAATACATTTTAAAAGACAAAGATATGCGGTAATTGATCCAAAATTGCTATCTGTAAGAGAGCATTTTAAATCAAATTTGAAACTAAGTCTTTATGAGTTCAATCAACAGTGAATGCAGGTAGATGTTCGGCACTAATATTAAACAATAGCACCTTATTCCATTCGGTTTTAGTTTGTTTGAAACTATTCTAAACTGGATAAAGGACAATAAATGTTAAATGTTGTATAACATTCGTGTGACTAAATCTGAGCAGGGATTTCGAAATAACGGGACGCACTCTTGTTATATACAATTACTCCCCCCAGATTAAGCTCTATTGTGAGAGGTCATTGAAAAACTTTCTGTTATTAGTTTATTCATTCTGTTTTGTATTGTATCTTGCCGCTTTAAACGATTATGCTATATCTACCAAGCTACAAACAATCATTAAAAAAGTGACACTATTTTACTTTCTTTCTTTTACAATCTGATTGCTTACTCTCTAGTTTCTTCCGCTGGAAGCAGCACACACTTAGCTTTTCCTGCTTTGTTATGCTTATCTTTATATGACCGCGACGTCTGTAGATTGCTTGTCTGAGCAAATACCGCAGCTCTGTCTTTATAAACTGATGCTAATAGAGTGGAATTATAAAGCACTTAGCAGCACTTTAGAGTACGCAAATAAACATTGACACAATGTTCAGAATATATCAATTTTTTGCACGGACGAAAGGTTATTAATTTCAATTCCGCTGGACCGCTGTAATCTTGTACATTTTTCCTGAACGTGTGACTTCTACGCTTAAAGATGAAAAATTCCTTACTAACCGGCAACCAATTGTCATCACATTTTCTGAGGGTAAGGGAGTTTAATCTAAATTATACAGAGGATGGATAAGGCACATCGTTGCACGAAACCTGTTTTCCTCAGCAGAGTCTCCAACAAACATAACTGTCCTCGTTATTGGGGAGCATTTAAGAAGTCAGTGGTTCTGTTAAAAGATTGATCCACACATTACGAATCGTCACCACCAATGAAACATTCCATTTTCAGGAAAAATGAAATTATTTTTATTCTGAACATGATATTCTTGTTATCAAATTAATTTATTTGCTAGTTAATTGTTATTATGACTTTATTATGCCCTATTTGTTTACTCCAACATCGTTTAGTAGATGACACTAATTACGAAGAATTGATAAACAGCTCAAGCAGCAGAGGAGGTGAACAGACCACTTTTTTAGAGACCTTTATTTATAAACTAAAAGGTTCCTACAAGACTGAAAAATAAGGTCAGTAACGCTAAACCGAACCTTCTAACCGAGTATATTTCTATACAGTAGAAAACAGACCACAATAGCGTCAAATCGTCTGGGTTAGCTCATTTTTGTTATTCCATCGTTGACGTATTTTTTTCAAATTTTTATGCGACTCGTTTACTCGCCGGGTCACTCAATATTGGTCGTTCACCTCCTTTGCTGCTGTAATTAACCAAAGATTTTATCCAGACCTATACGATATCTAGATCTGGGGTCGTGTAAATTTATTGTTATAAATCCGAACGGAACAGCTTGTGCTTTTGAAAAGAAGTTTCTAAATTTAATCATGTCCATGTCCCCTGAACACCAAGTATAATAAATGTTTTGTAAGGTATAATTATCTACTCCGTTAAACATGATTAAGATATTGCAATTATCTCTGATTACTTTAGGAATTTGCGTATATCGCTGAGTAACATAGATCACGTCAGTATTTTTATGACGGCCTCGCGAAAATATCCGAGCTGGATTGGACTGTTTATCCAGCATTACATCGTCGTATACTACGAGATTATTAATACATCCATCAAGATCGTCTACAGATGGAGCTTCATCGATGTCGGTAATAAAATCAACAACACCGTCTTCATTCAGCGACTTTGCGTTTTCATTAAAATCTTTAAGTACTTCGTAACATCGTTGATCATCTACGGATGGCGCTACTAAATATAATTTATCCCATTTCATTCAGCCATCGCATTATCAGATTAAGTAATAATTGCGTTTTACCAGACCCAGATGGGCCAAGTATGATCGCTCTGATAGAATTTGGTAGCGCTGGATGATGTTTGACTGGCTCTTGTTTTCGTGTCGCTGAGAAATCAATTATATCCATATAATAATAATATGGATCTATATTGTGTTTGATGTAGAGCGCGTACGCATACAACTGGATTAGCGACACTAATAACAAAAAATAAAATGCGCGCACTTACAGGCAAATGTGTGAAATGTGGTGTAAAAAAATATAAATTTATTTCATCAAAGGCAGGTGGAGATATCGCCGCTTCATTAGGTAAATTACCAGGAGTTCCATGGGCTAAATACCCCGGTGAGAAACATGTTCCTGGATATAATTATTGTGGTCCTGGAACTCGACTTGATATCCGACTTGATGATCAAGATCAACCAAGACCAGGAGAGCATCCAATAAATAAGATTGATCAAGCGTGTCACGTTCATGATGTCGCGTATAAAAGTATGGATTTACAACAACGGCATCTCGCAGATGTAAAATTAATTCACGCATTAACTTCTATACCAAATAAATCTGTCAGAGAAAAACTCGCTAGTTTTCTAGTAAAAACTGCCATGAAAGGCAAAATAATGTTAGGGGCTGGTAATTAATTATATAACTATTATAATGGAATCTGTTTATTATTCCCCGAGAGGATTCTGGAGAGGCAAAGCAGCGATTAGCAAACTTGCTGAAGCAGCAAAAGTCTCACGTAATGTCGCTGCAGCGTGGTTAGCACGACAGGCAATATGGCAAATTTATCTACGTCCACCTAAAAAAATTCAGTACGCACATTTTGATGTCAGCGTCCCTAATGAAGTTCATCAAGCAGATATTTTATTTTTACCACATGACACCATTAAAATTGGTAGACGTCAATACACGTACAAATACGCGTTAACCGTCGTTGATGTTGCGAGTAGGTATAAAGAAGCAGAACCATTATCAACTAAAACAGCGACTGAAGTTGCATCTGCGTTTGAGCGAATTTATCAGCGTGGTGGTCTACGATGGCCATAACTATTACAGGTTGATCCTGGCAAAGAATTTCTTGGTGCGGTAGTATCGTTGATGAAGCGACATAACGTTAAAATCAGACGAGGACACACTGAAATTCATCGTGATCAGGCAATCGTTGAACGATTTAACCGAACACTTGCTGAGCGGTTATTTGGATACCAATATGCAAAGGAAATATCTACTGACTTTAAGTCCGGTGAGAGATCTCGTGAATGGGTTGCAAGGTTACCGGGTGTGATAGCTACATTAAATAATGAAATTACTCGTTCAACTTCCATGAAACCTTCTAATGCGATTACAAAAAAATATATACAAATACAACGCCGTGAATCTTCCCCTCAACCAGTATTAGGTAATGTAACTGTTAGATATTTATATGAACCTGGTGAACTTGAAGGTGGTAAAAAAAGAGCAACTGATCCTATCTGGAGCGTGACTACACATACAATTTCTAGCGTGGTAAGATCCACTGGTAGACCTCCAATCTACAGACTAGATTCTACAGCTCCACAACGTGGATTTGTACGTGAACAATTACAAGTAATTCCTGTAGATACACAATTACCACCACATACAATTACATAACCAGAACCTCTACGTCGATTACATTCAAGACAGGTCAGCATCACATTATCGCGTGTATGACCAAGATCACTATTAATTCTGTCTACGGTAAATTGTCTTGGATTCGAATATCGCCACAACATATTACAGTTACAGCTTGCACAATGATTATTCTGTCGTTGTTTTAGTGTTATAATAAATTCAGTATCAATATCAAAGTCACGATTATTTTTTTTGTCACATTGTTTATAACCAGATAGTTTTTTCTTATTACGTCATTACTAACAGTTTGATCATTATTTTCTGTAAAATTCATAATAACGCTATGTAGTTGATATATTCTTCTGACTCGAGAAACTGCGAGATAGACTAAATTTGACCATTCGATCCGATCATCTACAATCCAGATATTTGTATCTGATATTGTTAACCCCTGTGAAGAATGAATTGTTATAGCGTATCCTAACGTCCACGGTGATTTATTCATACTCAGCGCATTCTCAACAACATTAATATCGACTAAAACAATATCATTCAAGACAAGATTCTGTATCCTTGATGGAACCAAGGCACCAGGAATTTCAACATCAATATTCTGTCGTCGAGTATCTGCTTGGCGATAACACAAAGGTACAGGTAGATCTGAAAACTTTTCTTTATGTAACAGAAATAATTTCTCCTGTAGTTCATCACGAACTATCTTACTACTTGCGACTATCAAATCAGCGGGATTCCATAAATTCAAAAAATCATTCATTGTAGTCTCTGGAATTACTTTACGCATTATTTCACATTGTATTTTATCTGGCTGTAGTCTGATTAATCTTTTAAGTTCTTTCAGCGGTTCATCAATAGCTCTATGGTCATCATTTATTTCTTAATAATAATCTACGTTATTCTTCAGCCATTCATGTGGAGACTGTCCAATAAAGGGTGGTGGTTGACCATGATCACCACACATTATTACAGCAGTATTCTTCAATAACAGCCAATCAAGAAATGTTTTTAATATTTCTAACGACACCGTGTCTACCTCGTCCCATATAATATATTTAGGTATATATTTCTCACCCATCCGCGATGGAGTCCATGTGTCTCCGCACCATCTAAAGAAACTATGATACGTACACGATTTTACTCCTCGTTCTTTTATTTCCCTGGCTAATTTATGTGTAGGTGTCAAAACAATTATATCTGAATTCATGAATAATTTAATCGCACGAGTTGTTTTACGTGAACCACCGCATCCGTTAAGATAAACAGTCTTATGTCTAGCCACATGATCATATACAGATGGTGCTGATGACTTTGATACTTGATTATTATTTTTGTAATATATTTCCTTAATTTCAACGTCGGCAGATTCAGAATAACTAAGTATATTTTCTTGTTTTATTCTCCACGATCCCCATTCGCCATTACCGAGTAGCGGTTTTAACAAATCTGTATATTTTTTATTTATATAAAACGAATCCGTGGCGACTCTGACAGCGTAACGAGAAAATCTATTTATCATAGATAATAGATTTATCGAAACATATGCCAACATCGATGAACTTAAATGAGTAAATTGCGGTGAGTCACCATCAATATAGCTCACAATTGTACCTAGTTTGGTTCCGTCTGATAAATAAGGATTACTCCGATTTATAAATGTGTTTTTCCGTTGTATCAGCGATTATAAAATCGAGTTCAGCATCGTCCATAATCAATCTTGTACAGTGCCTTTTATGATCATATGCTCCTCCTTGAGTAAATTTGCCAATTATCTTTCTACCGAGATCTTTTGCAAGTTTCTCATCATGCTCATCTCTGCATTTACGTATATTATTAGTAATTTTAATAATGTCATCTTCGTTGAGATCAGGAAATTCTTTCCTGGCATCATCGATATTAAATCTATTGGGTTCTGGTAACCAAACTTGATACTGTGACCGATACGATATAATTGCTTCACTCACCTGTAAAGATATTAAAATTTCAGCATCAAGCATATATCGCAATAGTACTATTGGAACCCAACATTTTTCTGAAAAATGTCTTCCAAACCAAGCATAAGTAATCGGATGGAGATTTTCTGCAAACTTAAATGATTCTACACACGCAAATCCGGTTAAGTCTGGTCCTTTCATGGGATGGGGTCGTTTATCGCAACTCTGGCCATTTCGTGTGATGGATGTCCAAATCTCTTAAAGTATTCAGAACATTCTCCGTATCCAAGAAAACTTCCAGGATAACACGCTACCATATCAACGGATTTAGCGTCATTATAATCATATTTAGTATTCCATAATCCATCGTGTCCATATTCTATACAACTTTTCTGGACATCTTCAAGAAATTCCAATCGTGTTGGTTTCCATAAATTTTTCTCCTGAGCAAAGTGAGCCGCTACAGATGGAACAGTAAAACAATTATTCAGTAATTCTCCAACCTGGATATCGTCTGAAGTGTATTTTAATGCTAGTGTTTTCATTTCCTCGTGTAGAGATTCTGTACGGTAAATATCACCATTGGGCCGTAAAAACTGATCATATTCTGAACTTTGAAATAACCAAACAGATACAGGATCGTTTTTACTGATATTTTTGATAAAATCAAATATATGACTATCATAAAATTTAACCGTTCTGTCGCGTGGAAATATTGTTACAGCATTAGTCCATGCATGTGCATTATGATCAATAATATCTATCGAAGCTCCTCTTGATTCATATTTCGATTTATATAAAATCTCTCCGGTTAACGTCTTCACTGTTATTGGAAATTTTAATAGCTTTCCCAACTCAGCAACATCTTTAATAGATGCTCCAGTATCTTTAACTGATTCTGCCCACGTATTTATTTTTTTACGTCGTAAATCTGTTAAACCATTACCGCGTATCGCATTTATGAAATGTTCTGTAATCCGTTCAGCTACACAGGTTATTCTTGACAGTCTCATCGGTTTGAGATCCCCAACGTCAGGTTTATTATTTAGCGGATATATTGCATATACAACCGCAGTAACTGGGTATGCGCGCTCATAATACGGTTTGTCAACACCGGTTAGTATTCCGGGCTTAGATTTATTACTCAAAAGAACAATATTATTTCCGGACTGCACGCGGACTGGATCACGCTTGTCACGGATAATCCAAGTATCTTATTTATTTACAATAAATGTTATTAAAATAAAATATTTTTGATCATCAAGGTGATTAATAATTGCTTTTCCTCGTTTGTCATTCATCACATTGACAGTATTTCCGATTCTAAATGTTGAACATACATGAGCCGCACCACTATTACGAAATTCCTTCTTGGCTTCACGGATACGTTCGGTTATATCCATATTTGTTAAAGCTATATCTTGCATCAAAGTACTAAATTTATATTCTGATAGTTTGTCAAGATCAAATCTAGGTCCCGCTGAGACTGCGGAAGGTTCAACTTTGGATAATTTATTATCCATTATAATTAAGACAAATATTTAAATTGAATTTTAGTATATATATATATAATGA
Organism: Megalonaias nervosa; assembly: GCA_016617855.1. Classification (NCBI taxonomy): domain Eukaryota; kingdom Metazoa; phylum Mollusca; class Bivalvia; order Unionida; family Unionidae; genus Megalonaias; species Megalonaias nervosa. The sequence continues at coordinate 10,634 of JAECUM010047727.1, forward strand.
TTGAAACAAAGAATACATGTATTTAGCTCAAAATTGGATATACTTCTCCTTGTAACAAAGCATGCGTGAATGAATTCTGCTGCTACCATATGCAATGCGTTAAAAATGAGAGTCTGGGACCAAAACCATGTGTGCAATGTGGTGTTGGAGTCAGAGGAAGAACTCAGTTATGTGTAAAATGCGGCGGTAAAAAATATAGAGAATTAAAACGATATTATGACAAAAAAAATAATACTTTGACAGGTAAATCTCCTATAAAAACCGTAGAAGATTATCTGGCCAGATTTCAAAACAATGATTTAAACAAATAATATTATATATATAAATGGAGCAAAAATAATTTGTAACGCATCCTATAATAAAAAATTATGAGGCGTCCCGAGATGGTGTAATCAGACACTGTAGATTGAAAAATATAGTCGGTACTGTTGATAATCATGGTCATTTTAGATTTACTGTTGCTAGAGGAAAAATATATTTATCACACCGGTTTATATACGAGTGTTATTTTGGAGTCGTTCAAAATGGACTCGTAGTTGATCATATTGAGAGAGATCCCAAAAATAATCATTTATCTAACCTGTAAGCTATTACACCGAGGCAGAATTCTGCACGTGGAAATACTGGTAAATACCCCAAGATCCCGAGGTCGGTTATATCCATGAATACAGGCCAAGAAATAACTTTTCCATCAATGAATGCAGCTGCCAAATATTTTAGCATACATCCACAATCAGTACGTGATGTCGCAAATAGTATTACTAGATCTGCATATTCAATAAAATATAACCAGCAGATAATATTTGAATATATCTAACTTTGTACTCATAAATATTTTTTATATATAGTTTGTCAATTTTGCCAGGGGTTTTGTTTAGCCCCTGACTCTGTCAAGGTCCACCTTCACTGTCGCTGTTCTCAGTGTCATTGATAGAATCAAATAACATAATTTTTCTTAGTTGCATTACACGATTGTCCACAATCTTTTTTCTTTCGTATTCACGAGACAATTCAGATCTGATATTTTCGATCGAACGTGCAAGAGGTACAAACAGCTTTATCTGTTTGTCATTTACCATTGCCAAGGATTCTAACATAGACTGATAAATTGATTTCACGAATTTATAATTGGAGGGTAATGTGTATTTATTTTCAAATTTTCGTTGTTTCAATATTTCAAAATCGCATAGTATTTTTTCAGGATCGAGATTATCAGAGAGATTTATTTCGTCATGTTTTAATTTTTTAATAGCAGAAATAATAGCATTAATATTTTCTTGGTTCATTATATAATAAATATTTCTTTAAAATAAAAAATATGTACAAAACATATAATCACAAGACAACCCTATATGAGCTTCTAGATTGTCAAACAACATTCTAGCAAGCTCAGGGGCATTCGAAATATCCCCATGTGAACCCCTAGGTTGTCAAACAACATCCATTCGAAATTAGACGAATCACATAAACTTATCCTAATGAATATATAATTGTATATACAAATGATTTTGATTTTTGCGGACGGCACAAACACATAATTGTATGAATATATGATTTTGATTTTTGCAGACGGCACAAACACATAATTGTATGAATATATACAATGACGAGGGAATCTTGTCTACGTCCAACAGATTTTGTACACTCTCCCCCATACAAAACCCCAGGGAGTGCAAAAGTACACCGACCATGGTTACATGGTGGGAGAGAGTGTATTTTGTCTGTTGGATTTCGAGGAAATTCTCCGGGTTCCCCTAATTAATAGCATATGTCGCCGAATGCAAGATAATATATCTTTAGCATTTTTGGAGACTCGAACACGCGAGAGTCAGCTGCAGAACTTCGATCTACATACAAACGCCTTACCGCCTCGGCCACCGCTCTCTTATCAATATATAGTTAAGTATATAACATATTTGCACTGCCCCACATGTGATTATTCTGGACCTGCATTACTAAAATCAGTAGAACTGAATTTACTTCATAAAATAATCGCATATTATATTTTCTGTATGAGTTATCGTTCGTTAAGGGCAAAATACATGAGCTAAAAATAACTCTACGCACTCGTATAAACCGACGTGAATTTAAGGTTATCAGAGTCAAAAGATGCATCAATATCCTTTTGTTACAAATTGATGCTTTACTAACAACTAATTGCTTACAGAGAACAAATAAATCACCAAATAATTAACGAAAAACAAAATATTGTCTATAAATCGAACGTAGTAGTAAAGGAAATAATCGTTTAATTTGCTCTGCAGAGAGTGGGGACAGAGTTATCTCGCTTTATTACATGTACAATTGCTTTAATCATAGGAACTGATTATTTATTCCGTTTTTGATTAATTTTGATTAGTAAACTACCCATCAGATAAAGAAATTTATGGCCATTTCATTAACAATAGTACCTATTTACCCATCAGATCAGGAAATTTCCAACTATTTCATGAATCAGAGTATATATTTACCCATCAGATTAAGTAATTTTGATAAAAAAACAACATTAATAAACGATTTGATTTATTATTTTGATTATTTATCAACTTTGATTAGTAATTTACCCAGCGGATTGAGAAATTTCTAACTATTCCCTGAATCAGAGTACCTATTTACCCATCAGATAAAGTAATTTTGACAGAAATCAACAAGAATAAACGATTTGATCATTCATTCTGATTAGTGATTTACCCATCAGATAAAGAAATTTATGACCATTTCATTAACACTAGTACCTATTTACCCATCAGATAAAGTAATTTGTAACCATTTCATTAATCAGAGTATATATTTACCCATCAGATTAATGAAAATCAGTAAAAAAAATTTAAGATTATTTTTTTCCCCTTATTATATTAGGAAATATTTACTCGGACGTTCTTCAAGCGTATATACAAATTAATACTGAGTGATTCCCCCCTTAAATCCAAAATGTATCCTGATTGGTCAGTAAGTTTGAAATTTATTCTTGACAATAATGGATTATGTACACGTAGATAAACTGGATTAATTGGCTCAGATACAATTAAAAAACCTGGTGGCGCTTGAACACTGAATGAATATAATATATACCCTTGTTGAGCTTGAGTGGATTTTTCAAGATCTACTTGATAGCTGTCATCAATTACGTCACATACTAGATTGACCACGATCGTTGATGTTATATTAACAATTTGAGGCGAGATATGGCGGCCTCCGTCATGTGGATCATTATTATATTTAAGAATGACTGGTGTAGGTATTAATTTTTTCCATGAATCATTTATTCTTTTAAAATGTTCATCAATAAGATCATTAACTGATTTCTTTAGCTCTTCAGAGTTAAATCCCGGAATTACAAATGTTGGTAGTTGTTCTCTTGTAATTCCGAAATGTTTAAGAAATACTGTTGTAAATAAACGATTTGTTGGAACACGCTGAATTGGATCGTCTTCAGTAACTATATAACTTGTAATATATGAAGTTCTGGGGAGGGGGGTATTAAATGTTTTTCTCTATCAACGATAACCCTATTCATAAATTCTAAGTCTGAAGCAACGTGATTTAAATGTTGTATTGTTTCAATTATTTGATTTTTTAAGTCATCGTTGTAGGAAGTGCCGATGCTGGAAAATAAATTTCTTAGATCATTCAGTACACGTTCATGTTCAGATTTAATTGTATTAGCATATGAATTTATTGCATCAACATCAAGAGTCATTATTTTACCCTTTTTACCATCAATGGCTATTATAAAATAGTTGTCAATTCTATCTATATAATGCGGAACTCTCTCATCGCCTAAATATTTTTGCCATGGATAAGCCTCTTCAACTTTTCGATACTCTGGAAGTTTTATAAATATTCTTTTATCCGTGACGAAATCAGATCGTTGTGGTTCAGGTGGTCCTTGATAAGCTGGCGGATTATCTGGCCAACCTAACACGGATCTAATCGAACTTTGATAAATATCTACAGAATAATCAATGGAGTTTATTTCAATTGCCGCTGATAATGTTGGTTCGTAAACAGTAATTGCTATTTTGGATTCTTTTCCTGTAATAGATTTAATTCTGCGTTGGAACTCATCATTAATCTGTTCTATTTGATAACTGCCCGTTGAAATACTAACTACTTGCCAATCAGGACTACCGTCAGGCTTATTCTTATTAGCGAATACTAATGAATTATTCGGTTGCAGTCCACCAAATGGTTTTGATCTAATATTTGGCCAACTATGATAAACGCGTAGTTGAGCTAATGTTATTTCATTCGCTCGAATTGCCACGGGAAAGTTGACGCTAAATTAGGGATTTGTCGAACTTAGCGATATCATCAACGTTTTTATCGGGGCTGTATTTGATGCGATCTCACGCAATAATTCCGCTGACATTGTTTATATAGTCAGAGTTTAATGGGCCGATCAACAAAATTGCCATTATTATTATATATTTTTTTATTTTGTTGATTTTATGGGAATTTTTGTATTTTTGTTGATTTTTGTTCGAAAATCTCGTTTTTTATGTGAAAAGTGAATGAAATTTAGATGGATTTTTGTGATTTTTAGGGTCAAACCCCCAGAGGTTCTTCAATTGATTCAATTAGAGAATCACGATTTTGTTAAATTTTTGGCTAAAATACCGGCGATTTTCGTAAAAAAGTAAGCGCAAATCGTTAAAAACGAACAAATTTTTGTGGTTTTTGTCGCTTTTTTTAGTTGATTAGTGTCGAATTTATCGGTTTTTGTGATTTCTCTAATTGATTCAATTGAAGAACCGCTGGGGGTTTGACCCTAAAAATCACAAAAATCTATCCAAATTTCACGTAAAAAACGAGATTTTCGAACAAAAAATCAACAAAAATACAAGAAATTTCAACAAAAACTAAGAAATTTCAATAAAATATAATAATGGCGATTTTTTTTTGTTTATTGGCCGGTCGTTTCATCGATGAATGTTTCATTGTACGCGCCCATGATCGTCGCGAATTCGTCGTCGGATATTTTGCCATCGCTGAGATATTCAGATAAATACGACGATAATTTAGAATATGCCGCGTTCGCCAGTGATAATTTATTAATCTACTCGATTAATTTATCATTCGTACACGTAGATATCTTTTTAGCGATAATATTAAGAATACCCGCGCATGTTGTTGCCGTTGAAACGACGATAGTTACAACTACCGGTGCTGTCATTGTTATTGTTGATAATAATAATCCGCCCCCAGCAATAACGGCGGAAACTGAGTAAACAATTATATCAATAACAACCATACGTCTGCGATATTGTTTTACTTTTATTGTATAATCGTCGATGATATTTTTTAGTTTAGTTTGACACTCACATACTTGAACGTATCTGTGACGTTGAACGTCGATAAGTGAATCTCGATCCATTATATTAACAACGTCATTAATTAAGCTTCAGCTACGAATTCGAGGCACCACCAGTAACGTCTCGGGGGTATTTCCGTTGATGTCAACGTGAATGTTTCTTTGATGCCCTTGGTTAGCATCACCAGCAATGGATTATGATATACATTTGATGATGAAGTGGCCGCAGTAATTTCCGAACCGTACAGGGATAGCCTGTATAACCCAATTACTTTTGCGCTGTGTTCGAGAGTTTTATTTTGCGGTGTCCACGTTGATGATTCTGATGCTACTGTGTACACGATATTTTTAATTTGTCCGTGTGGAATTTTAATCAGATTAGTTTTTTGAACAATACTAGGTATTCCTCTAACAATATCGTTGAGTTTCGTGTTAATATCGACGAGTTTGATATCAACAGTTCGTGGAGTTCCCAAAAAATCATTAATGTGCTTATTTATGTTTCTACGAAAATTTAAGAAAGTTTGTACGTGATTAACAAAATTAATATTGATTGTAGTCATTTCATCATTGATTGTTTTTAACGAAGTTGTTATAGGGATGTTGCTATCGTCTACGTATTTGTTCGTTACAGCGTCAAAATCTGATTCTGGTGTTCTAAGATTATTAATACCATTATTATTCATGTTGAGAAATGCACGCATTATACCACCATTGACTAATACGTACTTAGATTCTTGATCATCGACGTATTTTTTTTTGTTGCTGCATCTGTATCTACGGTTGGGTTTCCAAGGTCTATAATTTTATTTCGGTTCATGATAATGTGACCCGTGAATGAATCACCAGCTCGCCTGATAAAATCATTAATTGACTTACCGGAATCTTGAATTTTACCCTGATCAGTAAAAGTAACGATATTATTAATAACCGCGGTGGGAACTCGTATAAGAACATCTAAAAGCTGTATGTTACTCGTTTTTAATCGTCCTTGTTTATCCTGAAAAACAACGACTTCATTTTGATCTACACTTGTAATATTTAATAAATCATCGATTTCATTTCTGAGCTGATCAAGAGTTGCGTATTTAGATAAATCGACTTGCTGCTGAGTTTTGCGAGAAGATCTTCCATAAATATCTACCATTATATTTATTAATGTCTGTTTAAGTGCGTGGTATATTCATGCACGACTTTGTGAGGTGGTGTTGTTGATTTTGATACAGCATCAAGTACGTTAAGTACTTCTCGACCACATATCGGTGGATCCATCAATGTTTGTG
>JAECUM010047731.1:0-10004 GCA_016617855.1 Megalonaias nervosa
ATATATATATATATATATATATATATATATATATATATATATATATATCACTGCACTTAAGTCGAGGGGGTGGAGGAGCATTCAATTTTGTCTAATGTTTCTTGGTCATTTTGGGGGGTTATTCCTATTATATTTTTCCTTGAATATTTCGAATAAATCATCGTCAGGATCATCATCTCACCTTCATTATCTTCTTCTGCTAGTACTACGATTATGTATTTTTTTTTTCCTTCTTTTATTCCATTCTTACTTGTCTGATTACACGATTGGACTGGTCAGGCTGGTTTAACGGCATAAGCTCCTTCGAAGTCAGCTGTGCTTTAACACATAAGTTAAACTTCCTGCTCGAGTCCTGTACTTCTTGAAGTGTTAAAACATTCTTTTTTATAATTAATATACCTAGTAATAAATTAGAGCAATACTCAAGCTCAAGTTTATGCTCTTTCCTGTACTTTGGGAACGTTTACACACAACAGACTTTGTTTTCTCCGTAAACGAAAATACTAATACTAAACATAATGATTCTTATGGTAATGATGATGGTGACGACATTGATGATGATGATGATCATCATCATCACCATCATCATGATTATTATTATTATTATTATTATTATTATTATTATACAATTAATAGATAAGAGACAAAAATTTGTTGCTGTTGTAATGATGATGATGATGATATGTTTTGTGTCATTGAACATTATCTATTTAATATCGGGTCCATGGGGAGAAGGCGTAAGGCCAGAGGCGTGAGAATATATTTCAACCTCATCATGAAACAGCGAGATATATTTTGAAACAAACACATAAACATACAACCAACGTTAGTTTTGTCATTCGATAAATATAATCTTGCGCTTGTTTCCATTTCAAAATAAATTTGTAAAAGAAAATAAATAATTTCAGCTTGCGCTGGACAATTTATATATATATATATATATATATATATATATATATATATATATATATATATATATATATATGTGTGTGTGTGTGTGTGTGTGTGTGTGTGTGTGTTCGCACTGGAGTCATTGGCTTATTTATTACAGGATTCAAGGACTGTAATTAAACTTTACGACTAGTAACTTTACAAATATTTTACGATGCAATCAATGGGATTTTCATAAATATCATACATCTCTATTTTATAAAGAATAGTATATTACAATATTATCTCTTAGATCACAAAGATATAAAGTGCTTATTTTGTCAAAGACACATTCCATTAGTATCCCCCACTCGTGTTCTGGCCATGTGAATAGTATAGGAAAATGGGGTTCTGGTTCACCCCATCATTACTGTGTAACGAAAGAGTGAACGAGTGCTTTCCCATGGAATTATACTAGGGGGATCTGGCTCACAATGTGTTGTGATTGATAACTGTTGTGACTGATCACTTTTGTGATGGATGGGGGTATATCTTGATGTCCATGAGCGAGCGTATGAATGCAATCAGTGGAGTAACGCTTATCATCAAAAGGGGCATAATCCTTTCTTGTTGACAAGTGTGGTGGAGTTCTGGTGTTGTTGTGATCGGAAAGTTCTCATAGAGTAGTACTGGAGGTGTGCTTGTAGTGATTGTGTATAATGCTGATGAGTAGCTACTTGGGCTGTGACAGGTTTTTGGCTCCTTTGGCTTTTTCATGAGAATGTCATCATCGCGTGTGATGCAGTACATTTTGGATCGAAGTCCTATCAATTCTTTGATGGGTACTCAACAAGTTTCATCTTTGAATTTTCCTGGTATATTTTTATTGTCGTTTCAGTGGATGGGATGGTATGATGGATAAATCGCTGAGGTCGAAAAGTTCTCGATGCTGATATAGGTCTGCGTATATATCATCGGTGTGAATTTCGTATACGAGTGAGTCAGTATCGGTCATGATTTGTGTTGTCTTTGTTTCCGTATTTATGTTTGATGAAGTCATAATGAAACTACAGCATGAGCATTTTGGAAAGATCGAGAACGGCTGCTCCGACATAGATAGGTTTGTCCAGCAAGAGATGGGTTTTTCTGGATTCGATGGCTACGAGTTCTTCGTCAAAGATTTTCATATTGACAAAGGCGTCGTTGGCGACGAGCTTATCTCGTCGACGCTGGATATTAACGATCTCAATTTTCTTACGATGTCTGATGTTTTCCATAGTTTTTTTCCGAAGACGCTATCGTTTATGAGTTTGAAAAAGTCTTTTTCGAACTTGGTGGTTGTTTTGGTGCGTTGTGTTGTATTGAGATCGATGTTGGGTTTCTCGATATCAGATATTAGCGGTTTTTCCAGTGAGTGCTTTGTATTTGTCTCGCAGTTGCTTCATGCACTGCCGTATAGTGAGGATTTCTCGTCCTTTTATGGTTTTGTACTCTTGGATGAGCTTTTGACGGTCTCCAGAGACTCAACCGTCTCTTATCATTGTTTGGAGGTCTCTTTGGACTCATTCGATGATCACCTGCAGAGAGGCATTGGCACTAGGATAGGGAACTTTAGTACCAGGCAACATTGTTGCTAACAACGAGTGAGCGATGTCTCTGAGTCGACGAGCGATATCATGACGAAGGATAAAATATCTTCCTGGATCGGCATCAAGCTGATTCAGAATTCTGCTTCTCATTGTTACTAGGACAGTATTTTGGTCTATCCTTGCAACGATAGAGATGCTATATAATATAATTTAGAATTCATTTCTCTAATTGCTTGTTTATTTTCATTTCTTTAATTGCTTGTTCATTTTGTGACATAAAAATTTATTGTGTATTATATAGCATCATGCCTCTGTGTGGGACACAACAGTGTGCGTGTTTCTATCAGGGTAGCACAGAAAAGTGGAATAGGTCTTGTACGAGAGAGTACTGCGCTCAGCTCCATGCTCTGATTAAGCGTGGAAGTCCACAGATGAAGCCCTGCTTGGAATGTCAAGAAGGAGTACGAGGTCAACTCGAAGTGTGTCAGCGCTGTGGAGAAAGAAACATCCAATCCATTAAATATTACTACGACAAAGCCAGAACGACTCAGAAACCCAAAAATCATTCCGAGATTTTCAACGAGTTTTTGGTCAAGATTAAACGTGACGCCGGAGGTTTATCTGTGGAAAGCAGATCCAGTGTTTATCATTACGAGGCTAGCCTGGAAAAAGAGGTACGTAGCTTGCGAACAAAAATCAGACACTTGGTGAGGTTTAGCACGACTGGCTACTCCATCGTGTTTTTGTTTGTCAGTGGAGTGAGGGCCACCATGTACCGTCATCGTTTCGTGTCTAAGGTTCATGGTGGAATAGTACTCCTCGGCTATTCTGTCTTCTACCTCAACGGAGATAAATCCGATCATTGACTGTACAATCTGGACATAAGACATGTCGAATAGCAAAAATATATGTCAAGATAATTGTTTTTCACTCTTTTTTATTTAGGAGGATCTGTACAGTAACTTAAGGAGGTTTTCTCGATGCATGCAGGAGATACATTGCTTGAACAGAAGGTCTTTATTGTAGGTCATGTAGAGCGTGCTTGTATCGTACAGCGTTTTCTGCTGCGCCTCCGAGAGCATGACGATATCTTGTTCTATACCCACGACTCACGCAAATGTCGATGTTGAGATGGAACACATTGACGATAGCCTCCTCAATATCTTCCTTATTTTCCACGATGACATAGGTCGTGTATCGTGTATGATCCCCAGAGTTGATTGTACTGATCTCTACGTCCCCCATGGTTCGGAAACCTTTGTGTTCTATACTAAGAACATTTTTAATTTTATCAGCGTTTCTTCGCTCAAACATGGCATGCAACGTTGCCGAATCAGATTGTCGTCGTAGTAGATTCTGATCACACCATTGTGAGCCAAGTCCGCCCGTTGCTCTCGCGTCAGTAGGACCTCTCCACGTTATGCTCCTTATACTTTGGTCAGCGTCAGTTCGACGTGCACAGGCACGTTGTTTCGTAAGACAGTGGCTATGGACTCGTAGAGTGATTCAGGGTGATGCAAGATCACGTCTGTGACAAAGACTTCTTCGTCAGACATTTTCTCTATATTGGTGATAGTATATTTTTCCGAATTGGCTGAGGGACTGATTGCCTACCATGTCAACAATAAGGTCGTCCATAGTTCTCATTTCGGCGGTCAACAACTCCATGTCAAAGGAGCTCCTCATAAGTAAAATTGGAGTTTATTCAGCATTTTCTGATAGGTCATCATCGCTTGTTTGGTACTATTCTTTTTTTGCCTCCAAGCGCAGCTTAGGACGTTTCATCAGGGTCTGCAGGGTTAGTCCAGCGCCGGATAAAATCAACATCATCGGATTAGCCACTGCTCCCATGGAAATGACACCAGTAGACGTCACGATCAGCGGAATCAACGACATGACTCTTAGGATACACTTATAACTTTGGTAAGCGTGTTTATAGACATAAGCTCGTCGATGATAATAGCGATAGTACTCTTCCAGTTCTCGACGTTGATTTTCTGGTAAGTTTTCGACGATGTGGTTAACCACCTCCAGGATCATTTTATCTATGCCTCAACATCCAATAAACTCTGCAGCAGCAGTGCGAGTTGTGGTAAGTTTTCCATTAAAAATTTAATATGAATTCCAATTTTATCATCGTCAATCTTGAGGATACTTACCGTTTCTCCAATGACCAATAGTGGATACCTGCTTAAGCCTTTTGTGATTTTGGTCAGCTGATTTAATTTTACTAGATCTGAAAGTGTTTCTGCAGTCGTCGCCAACTCTAGATAGTCCAAATATGGATGTGTTTTTACCACGTGTAACAACCGATAATCATCTTCTGAGAAAAGGTACTTTTCGGTGATACTTGTAAAGATAATAGTACGCCAGGGCGATTTTTTCCACGTTGAAATTGACTTTCTCAGTCTTTGATCGTTGGAACTTAAAATCCATGTCTCTTGAAGTACTTTTTTCGATATTTTTCTCGGTCATTTATTTTATCCGACAATTCCTGAGAGGCCTTTGGAACATTAGCAAAGTTTCCTTGTGGATAAATACTTCCTTTCTTAAAAACACTACTCAGCTTTTTCTTGATTTCATTTGACTGAAAAGTTTCCAGATAGGAATTACACGCCGCAGCCACATCAGGCTCAATTTTTCCATGCAAGTTGTACATAAGAACGTTAAAAAGTGTTTCCATGGCCTTATCTTTAGCAAACAGGGAAGCTTCATCATCGCTTCCTCCAGTGACTGTGTCACCACCTACAGGACGGGCATCAAGTGCCGTCACTTCCATAATTGTATCCACATCCTCGTATTCCAGACCCACCTGATTGAAAAAACTTACGTTGGTCTATAGCATCCCTGATTTCTCGGTTGCTGCGAAAGCGTTTTCGGGAGACCACCTTGTCCATGCATTCGTGATCGTTTTTTGGGCCTCGTCATCTTCCTTTCGAGCAAATCGTCGTCGTTTGACATAGCCCGTTTTCACGATGAGGTCTACGAGGTCTGGATGTAATTCCTGAATGATGTCAACGATCCTTTCGATGGTTTTGACTAACCGCGCAGACTCACGATCGATACAAAATTTATTAACTACTCAGTGTCGGTCGATGGCCTCCCTAAGCTGTGTAACACCGACAGACCTCCTCAGTTCCTCCTTTTTCCATCGTTCATAGGCTTCTTCTGGGGATAATTTATCCGCCTTTCTCACCTCGTTGATTTTTGCATGTACTGCCGTCGTCTGCTTTAGCACATGGTCATTGGATGCATACGATGATTCCTGTCTGTACTCCACGTCTAACAATAATTGGTACAACTCCTTGGCGATACACACAGTTGTATATGAGATCATCCAGAGAAAAATATGAAAATAAATTAATCCGGGATTCGTAGGCCCAGCGGTGAAAGCTTTAAACTTAAACGTGGAGTATTTTGTATTTGTACTTGAGGATGCAATGAAACTTCGAGCATAATAGATTCTATCTCAGCCGTACCTACAGACATCTGAGGTATAGTATCAGGTATAACGCCATCGAGCATCCACGTGAGAATTCTTTCACTACCACTATTGTTTCCTCGAACCCTAAATTTCCATATCGCCACGGCCTCAGTCAGTTGTATTTGCAGCCATGGATTGAAAAGGCTATGTAGACCTTGAAGAAGGATGAGTATTCAGAGCATGCTGAAACGATAATGCCACATCGATTATCCGTGTTTCCAGAGAGAATGGGCCCATATCCCAAGTTGTTTCTGATACGACGTGTGTCTGCATACATCTTTGTGAGTACTCTGTTGTTGGCTGTGGGTGGATAATCGGTCACTACCAGTTTAGCTCCTGCCGCCATCGTAAGCATTCCTGTTGGTGTTTTGCCTGTCAGAGATAATTTCGTTCCTCTAAACGAGTTCATTTGTCCATGCGAAATGGCCTGGCTGTTATCCGTGATGGGCGATGGGGTAGGCAATCCGTATAGTTTTTGACCTTGCATCGACGTAGGTCTGTAAAAGCTAAATTGCCTATCGTTGATATCCACCAAAAAGTAGTAATAAGGATTGTTAATGTAAAATCCTTCGACGGTTTGAACAGTGATTGGGATATAATTGCTACTTGCGTTTTTGTCGATCCAAATAGAGCGATCTGAAGTGCCAGAATGATACGCCATACTTGCTATGGTATTGAGTCCCGTGATCACCCCCGCCAATCGGGTGTTCTGAAACGTGGTTCCCGAGGTGGGTGAGAACAAGATGAGATTGCGAGGAGGAGGGTGTCAGTATAAGCGAAGTAAGTTAATGTTGTTAAATAAGAACCTTAAGGTTGAAGCTGACAAGAGAGAAAAGATACAGAGAGTATTTAGAACAGGAGCGAAAACCACAGGCTGAACAACAATAACAGCAGTCTGGAACAACTGGCAAACTTAAATCAAGGCTTTCAGGACCACAGGAGGGTGAAAAGAAAGGAACTGGCATCCGCTACTTTTATACTCCCGCCGTAATCGTCTCTCGTCTTAAGTTACTGACCGCTTCTAAACAAGCGAAAAATGTGGGTGTGGAGGTTGAAAACGAGATGGTCGAAATGCTTAATCATCTTCTGAATCAAAAGCTGGTGACGTCCGATCAGTATCGCATTTTGTATGAAAACTTGATAAAGAGTTTTCCAAATGGCTCTCACGTCCACGGTGAGGTATAATCATAAACTGGAACTGGACCAGCAATCGTTGTACAAAATCGGAGTGTACGAAGGAGATATGCCTGTCAACATCACGGACGTCAACATCCTCCTCATTAACTGCCATATCGCCCAAGGATCCTTGTCTTCTGTTGACTCTTTCTCCAACTTCATTTATTCCACCTCGCTTAATGTCCCACCAGGCTCGCTCATGCAACTTTGTCCAATCCCTTCATTTACTATCTCATCACGAATACGTACGTGATATCTGAATCACCATGTGCCTTACCGATCAGTCGAGCAATGCCGTCGATAACAACAACGAAAGAATCACCTATTACCTGCATGTACGTCGCCAGACGTTGTAGGCGTCGTAGATCAGACTAAACGATATGTTCGTAGCAAAAGTAAAGCAACGCAGAGACCTTCATGCACACATCGACGTAAAATCGTGGGTTGATTCTTATCCACGCTGTTTTTATCCCTACGAGCATCCCTTCCAGGCATTGCCGCCAAAGCTTCCCCCATCGCTCTAAAGGCCGTCGAAGCGGGAGGCACCAGAGCAACCTCTGCGGCGGAAACAGTGGTAGGACAAATAATAGCCAGTAGAATTATGCCCATATCGTCACCAACGACCGCAGCAGCGGCAGCACCGTTGCCAGCTCCAGTGGCAAATATTTCTGTCTCTAAGATCTCTGTCTCTAAAGAGGCGAAACAGGCGGTTAAAAAAACCGCGAGTATCCTCAGTGAGCGATCCGAAAGAATTTTACAGGACTTGGACAAAAAGGTCGGTGTACAATGTCCCTCTGTGGACGTTATCATGTCTGGATATGGATTAGAACGATTATGGTAATTTTTTTTATAAAGATGCTATTTTTATGACATACATATAGTATAACATCATGTATTCGAATTCACTCACGATTATCTGCGTCTCAGTGATGATACTCCCGTCTCAGTGATGATACTGCGTTGTGAATATCCAAAACTTCCCTGACCTCGAGGTGGATGGACGTTACTAGGACATCATTACATAGGGGCATGGAACCCTTTAGATCAACATCTGGATGAAATCGATCAACCCCTTCCAGGTCAGGAACCCTATAAAGCTGTCGATTCCATCGCCATGCAACACGATATCTGTTACAGAGATCATCCAGACGACAAAGCGAGTTACGATCGAGGCATGCTAAGGGACTTACAAGAACTCAAGCCGCACAATTTCACAGAACGTGTAGACCGAGCACTCGTTAGAGGCATCATTGACAATAAATATAAGTTGGGAATAGATCACGCAGACGAATTGCATAAACCCACACGCAAGCATTTTCCACGACGCAGAGTTATCGCTGTAGACGTAGACGCAATATGAACAGTAGATCTCATCCATATGAGAGATTATATCACCTACAACGATCGTTTCCATTATCTCATGAAGGCCATCGATATCTTTAGTAAATATGCTTGGGTGATTCCTCTCAAAAACAAAAAAAAAGAGATTCTATTGGAGAGGCTTTTGAACATATCACAGAAGAACGAAAACCCCATGAACTCTGGGCAGATCATGAAAGTGAATTTTATAACAAAACCGTCCAGACTGGCTTAAAAGAAATAACATCACTCTTTACAGCACTCATAATCCTCTCAAGGCCTCTGTCATCAAGCAATTCAACCAAACTCTCAAAAATCGCAAGTGGAAACAATTTACCTGCGATAATACTACTCGATACTTAGATTTCCTTCCAGACCTTGTCGACCACTACAATCATACCTACCATCGAAGCATTCGAATGACCTCCGCAGAAGCCTCCTCTAAAAATCCACAAATAAAATAGCAGGTTACAGAGGCCCTATTTTTTAAATCCAAATTCAAAGTAGGTTATAGCGTCAGAATCAGTCGACAAAAGTCCACATTTGAACTGGACGGAATAAGTCTTTGTCGTTGATACCATTCAAAAACATTCCAGCCATCAACACCCTCAAAGATTCTTCAGGAGAAACCATCCAAGAGTTTTTTGCTTTTTTACGAACAAGAATTACAAAAAACAAGCCAGGACGTCTTCTGAGTTGAAAAAGTGATTTCTACCAAATTCTATCCTGAACATTTCAACTCGTGGATTCCCACCGCTGTCTTCACTCACATAACGCCTCCCAAATAATCTTTTCATACTTCTCCAACAAATTCTTCCCAGAAACAGCCTTACATTTCTCCGCATGCTTGTAAAGACCCATCTTCTCAAAAATACGCTTAAACACATGATCAAATTGTATAAATTTTTCACGATCCGATAACTGCACTCGAGTTACCTTATTTAACGAGCAATCAAACGCATTTCGATGGACAGCCTACAAATTAAAAAGCTTCAGCTTATTCCGGATATAATACCTTTGATTGTACCTCTGTACTAGACGCTGATGGCGATGAATACGCCTAATCCACTCCTCATCCTCTTCCTCCTCTTCACTCTCCTCGCAATAAATTATCTCTGGCATATAAGTCACATCTTTATTTGTGTACGCTATCAACTTCTTTGCACTCTTTACCCATTCACGAGATCCCTCCTCACTCCACTCAGATTCAGGACCCTTCTCACTCAGATACAGTTTATCCACATAGCACGGATAACACGGAAGACATATCTTTACGGTACTACAGGCAATTCTCTGATAAAAAAGACAAAGTGAGCCAGAACCCCATCCATCACAACAGTGTTCAATCACATCAGTGATCAATCACAACACAGGTGAGCCAGAACCACGTAGCATAGTTCCATGGGAAAGCACTCGCTCACTCTTTCATTACACAGTAATGAAGGGGGTGAGGCAGAACCCCGATTTTTTTATACTACTCATGCATTCATTAAGATGTCTTGATGTCAACATACCAGCTGTTGAAA
>JAECUM010047732.1:0-16038 GCA_016617855.1 Megalonaias nervosa
TGTTACGTACTATTTGAAACACTGATCGAGAACTTGTAAGAACTATCTTGCAAGAATATTTATCGATGGGGATACATTTTTATCATTCCTATAGTTATCTTCTAAATATTTATGCAGATAACATTATTTTTATGCCAATAGATACCTATATCGCATTAATGATTCAGTAAATACAGATATACTTCTAAACATTATAGAAAAACTAAACATATGGGATGCAATTGCTTAGCAATTTACTGCCGATATACAAGGGAAGTAATGCTTCTCTTGCTTGTATTTCATAGTTGTTTTCATGCATTTGGCAGGATATGTTGCGAGGGGTTGGCTTCATCAATAACGTAAGTGCTTCAGTTTGGAGATTTCCACTGCTCGCGGTTCTGCGCTGACTCTCCTATTCTCTTCCGTTCAAAGTATGCAGATCCAGTATGGATGAGGTTCCGCCAGGTGATGCGATCCTAAGCACGATCTTCTTAAGACTGAGGGTCAATGTTCAATTGTTTCAATGGTGACCTGAGGGAATCTTTGACGCGCGTCCTCTGACCACTCTGAAATCGCCTTTTCCTTCTTCAGCTCTGCGTAGAACTTCTTTGATAGTCGATCGTATGCCATCCTGCTGATGTGAACTGCCCATCTAAAATGTTACTTCATGGCAGAGCATGTATGCTAGGGATGCTTGTCCATGTCATAGCCTCAGTTTTGCAACCCTGTTCTCCCATCATATCCTCATCAGCTTTATTAGGCACCCCAAGTGAAAATGACTCAGCTTCTTGGCATTGTGTCTGTACACAGTCCAGGTTTCGACTCCATTCAACACTCGGGAGAAAAATGGCTTTGCAGAACTATTATTAAGTTTGTAGTCATATCCGACTGCGCTTCCACACACGGTGTGCAGTGTGTCACAGGCCGCACTTGCTTACGCAGTTTCGGTGTTGATTTCATCGTGAATTTGGACTACATGTGGCGGTTTGCTGACGCAAAACGCGTAATGGTGAACCGCCATGTTGATTTCTTAATTTCTTCTGACGATAGGTTCTACGTGAGACTCTTCTGGTGCAGGCTGGTGCATCACCGGTGTCTTCTTGACACTGTTTGTGAGGTCAGAACTGACACAAGCCGAGGAAAAATGGCGCCTACTGTGGTGCGTGGCAGACTCCGGTTTGGTATTCAAGGAATAGTCGTCAGCAAATAGGAAATCAAGAACTATCTTGATGTTGACGTGTGTTGGGGTTAGGGGTCATGATGAAGTTGACTACACCGTTTGCGTATAATTCTTGGCGTTTATATCGATTGTATCCAGTTGGCTGCATAGTTATTAGACAAATGTCTGTTTCATATTCACTTGTTTCAAATATTGGAATCATTAAGTTCCTGTGTACTGCTTTATCTTATGGTCGTTTCCTAACCATAAAGATTGTGATCCTCTGGACAGTCCAGCATTCTGCACAACTCATAGCCTTCGTCATTCGTATATACTGCATGTCGCTTCTCATGGCCATGACGTAGTCAATAAGATGCAAATGCTTGGAGCGTGGTTTCATCAAGGAAGTCATGTTGCGATTTGGCAGACGGAAACGTGTTATTGATTAAGATGTGGTGTTTACTGCATTTGCTCAGTAGGAAGAGACAGTTGTTGTTGCATTTCACAGCACCATTTATGTCAAAAAATCCTGACTGTGTCTGGTGATTTGTACCAAGTCGAGTATTGAAGTTACCATGAATGGTGAGCTTGCTTGCCTTCGTTATTTCTGCATTAAGAGACTCTCGGTCTTCATAAAATTTGTCATTGATTTGATATGGGCCGGTCATGGAGAAGGATAGGCGTTTAGGAATATTTGCTCGTATTTTTACTGACAGTGGGAGTCTTGCTTGCATAATATATGCAAATCTGGAGGTGAATTGGTATTGGCCTACAGCAGTTACACTTTGGTTCTGCATATTAAACTCTTTATACTGTATGAGTTTATTTTGTATACAAAATCATTCTCATTGACATCAGCTCTGACAGAGATACTAAACGTGTCCCTTACGTAACATGTAAACAAGTTTATAAAAACGTTAATAAAGACTAAAAATATATTGAAATAAAAAGTAACCTAAAGGTACTTTGGTCCAATCATCAAGCGTTGATATTGGTCGAATTACAATATAAAGGATGTGCATGAAATCATTTTACTATAGGTTCAACGTACCAGTGACTCTCACAACGAGTATGTTACTTACAGTGATGTTTACTGAATAGCTTTAGAAAACAAATCCATACTATTTACATGATATGGGTATATTATGTATGGATTTAACTCCAATTGTCATCTCGAGATAGCTATACATGGCAGTCGGTATATTTGTTGTTGGAGGAACAACATACCCACCTGAATCTACCTGCAAGCTTTGTCAGATACCCACGATGGCTAACCCAGAGACTCCACGCGAACATAGGTGAGATGCCAGTGACCCATCATGGGGAGCGCCCTAGACTACTCAACCACCAGTACCTCTGCGTGATATAGAATTATGAATTTACATATGCTGGAAGAACGGCAAGATACGTGCATATAAGGAGAGTTTATGCAACCACAGTAACCTAAATTACAAAAAACAGTTCCTCACAAAAGTCGAATGTTCATCTGTGAAAATTAACCTAGAAGAGAAAACATATTTTTGGATGGTGCTCACGTTCTAATAGATTATCATATAAATGATCTATAAAAATAATTTTTGATAACAAACGATGTGTTTTTCCCATTTCGAAAACGTTTCTCATTATGAATGGAAATTGCCTTTTCATGAACATTTTCCCACTAGAGCTATTGATGAAATGTCTCATTGTGTGCATTCACTATATGATAAACACTTTCTTAATTGAAATGCTCCGAGTCAAAGGGTGGCAGTCTAGATTACGCTGCCATATTCCTATGTATTCACGAATGCTTTTAAATCCGGTACACGTGGACCTGGGTTATTATCGTTTGCATAATTACTTTGTTTTCCTTAGGGAGAGGAACCGTCGTATGAAGTTTTGGCCTCTTTGTCATCCAATGTGTCAAAGCACTTTTTATAATTCTTTATCATTATAGACCATTCAGTTTCGATGCAAGTGCATTTGACATTGTGTACATGCCAAAATATATTTAAAATAAATAAATGCTGATTCCATCATTCTGCGTTTGACTGTTTTAAAAGAAGTTTTTAAATAAAAATCAGGTGATATTCCTCAAAAGGCGAAGACAAAGTTTCTTCAGTCTATAATCGAAACCTTTGACTGTCAGCAGGTGATGCGCGTTTACTATGGATTTGTTTACTTATAAAGCTACTTATAAAAGCAAATTGAGCATCAGTCGTACGCAATGTCACCACACGATGATACTTTTTTCATAATTTTGCCGTAAGAAAATATTAGGACCCGAAAGACCAGAACATAAACGTTTTCTAACCGATGCACATATACAAAAACCAAAACGGATGGTCAAGACAATAATATGAGACTTTCTGTATAACATCGCAAAAAATAAATTGGCAATTAACGGAATTGTGCTGTAGATAAAACATTTACTGACTTGCCTAAAATTCTGTCGATTAATTCTTGAAAGATCTCAAAAGATAAAAATTTTAAAAATCTTAGCAGTTGTAAATTATCCAGCTGGTTTGAACTGATTTGTTTACTCGTAATTTATATACCGATGGTTTAAATTTTGTTTGCAATGAAGAACGACATTTAATCCAGTTTATTCCGATTTCTCTATACTACAGATTACGACGAGGAATTTTCAAATATTATCTGCACATCTGTTTCGATTTTACGCATTCAACGTTTGTTTGGTAGATTACTTTTGATTATATATATATATATATATATATATATATATATATATATATATATATATATATATATATATATATATATATATATATATATATATATATATATAAAGATTCTGTTTTACCGAATAATTGCATCCTCCCCTTACGGTTCGTAAACATGACTGTCTTGTAGAATATTTTGTACTATTAAAGTGGTACTGGACTAATAAATTGATGTAATCACACAAATTATTCCGATAAAAGCGAAGAGAGTGTGAAGTCTAATTGCAATTATGAATGCCACTCGACGAATCACCCCGTAGGTCTATCAGTCCAACCGCATATCAGTTCACATTGCCGTATGTCCATCAGCAATTTGGCTTCTTCAATATAAGTTTGCTATAATAATTGAATCTGAATCAACACTGATGCGTAACTATCAATTGATAAGGCCTCAAGAGAGTTTGATGTTCGGTCTTCTGTAATCATTTAGATGTTTATGGTCCCTGATTATCCGTCTTCCTAACATTTTCTTTCGCAGTTGAATATTATCATGGATTTTTGTCGGATTTCAACCAGACCAGGACATTCAGCTTAATATTAATATCAGTATTCTACGGCCTCATTTACAGGAATTTTGAAGTCTGTTTGCCCCATACCCCACCCCCGACACAGTACAATGCTACCAGTGAATTTTAATGGTGATAAGCGCTACAACGGTAACGAACTCCAACTTTCCAAAACACCACTTTTAGTTGTTTTGACTCTTGATTTTCCTCCCAGCTTTATTTACACAGCATAACGTTATTAAGGTTCGTTGGAATAAAATGGAACGTAGCATGCACCGGTATGTTTGTTAGGCATTGAACTAATTTGCATCATTCCAATTCATTATTTGCAGGAGCTATGGTCCTTGATTAACAACCCTCCTTTTTAAAGTTTCTGTATCAAGGATTTCTTAAGGAATTCAGTGAGCGTCGGTGTAAAGGTTTTCATTGACGAGACCTTGTTTGATTTATACGATTCGAATGCATCTTTTAGAGTCATTCTACATCCCGAGTGTTCGTTCCTCTTACTTTTATTTCACAAAATAACTTCCTCTAGATTTGCCGGATTCAGATAGATAGTGTGTGTATCTCTACATTGAATCGACCAAGAACAAATCCGATTTTTTACGATCTAAGCATCCTTTAGACGGCTTCTTGGCCCTCGCTATTTGGTTTTCCAAGCTTTGTTTTTCCAAATATATCTTTTCTACGGATTGTTTCAGGTTCAACCAGATTTGCATGTGGCCTTATAATAACGATCCGAGTTCGTTTTCCTCATCATTCATTAGACTAGTTCTGGTCAATGGTTTTGCATTTTTCCCACACAGGTTTCATCATGTTAAGTTTACATGTGATCGATGGATTGCAAGCATACTTGATTTGCAGCCTTATATGTGACATCTTTGAGGAGTTGATGATTTACATATATTTCCTATGACAGTAAGTATTATTATACGATGTCACTCCTAATTAATGAACGAAAGGCCCATTTTTCAAACTTGGTTTAAGCTTTTTACCAGAGCCTTCTTGAATCATTGGATTTAAAAAGAATCGTACTCACATTTTTATATTGCTGAAGTCTAGCTTGAGTTTTATTTCGACCATTTAGAATGATCCCTATTGTCTCTTTATAGAAGTGTTCTGTTTAAGTCACAGCCGAGAAAACATTAGTGACCGGGACCTTAAATTTCTTGCTTAAAATGTTTTGAAATTATTTTCTGAACTGATAATCATAGAAATCATGATAATATTAAGCTCGTGCAGATTGTAATAAAACGACTTATTCAAGTGTAATATTCTCGTCCTGTAACTGAGATGTAATGGATTTTAGCATCATTACGTAAATTACGCATTAATGTTTGTTGGTATTATTGTTTGTTTTATTTCGCTAATAATATCAAACGGTTTGCCATTCTTTTATACAGAATAAAAGCATGTAAACTTTACATATTCAATTATCATTATGTTTGTCCAAACCTATGACCTGGGGCCCCGAGTAACCAAGTGGTCTAAAGCGCTCTTCGTTACGGATCACTGCCATCTCACCTCTGTCTGCGTTGGTTCGAGTCTCGGATTCGGCCAATGTGGGTATGTGAGTAAGCTTGCCAGTAGCTTCTCGTGGGTCGGTGGTTCTTCCGGGGTTTTCCCGGGTTCTTCCTCCACCATTAATACTGGCCGCCATGTATAGCCTATCTTGTGCTGAAAAATGGCGTTAAACCCTGACCTAGAGGTAAACAACATTCGTTCGGAACTTTATAGTGTTCTCGTATTTGAGGCACGTAACATTTCCATTATTGTCCGCCAGTCCCTCAAATATATTGGGAGAACAACGGTAATTAATATTATAACTCACATATGTTTCAAAATATATAGTGAAGTCAGATCGGTAATTGTGTGTATTGCTGTACTCTACATTCGTGAAAGCGAATAAAGGTTGTTTTTTTTAGTCACAACTCTTCCATATCATGACATTTTGATGTGATAATCATTTGGGAAAGATTAATTGTTTAGCAACCTCAACATCTGCCCCATATGTGGGAGGTGATTTTCGGTATTGTGAAATACGGGTGAGCCGAGATGGGATTGTTCATTAATAAAGAATCTAAGAAGGATTCATTTTCCAATTAAAAATAAATCCTCCATCTTGCTCAAACGCCTACACTAGATTGTCGAATTGATTTCATCTCATTCTCCAAAGCGGCTTTGTGGAAATAGAGTATTCTCATTTTCTCAATTTTATTCATTCAATTACAGTATAAAATGAGGAATGCTAAATATTAAAGACGATGCAGCAGCGAAACATATTAAATTTAATCGTTATGACTATATATTGGCCAACAATATATAATATGAAATTTCACTAACCCATACATATACATAAACACACACACACACACACACACACACACATATATATATATATACACATACATACATACATACATACATACATACATACATACATACGTATGTATGTGTGTGTGTGTGTTTGTGTGTGTGTGTGATTTTGCATTTTTAGCGCAGCTTTAAAATTTTTAGTCCTGTCGCTACCATATCTGCAATGTGGCGGTTTATATTGATGTCTAGCACTTGGGAATCATGCCGGAGGCATGTAGCATTCTGTCCCACCCAGCCACATTATCCTGGCACCAGGCCGACTAGTCCTAACACTGACCTCTTAATTCTGAGAGCAGCTGCTAGTACCTTTTTTATAAGTTTTTCGTACGACACGTCCGGGATACGAACCCACGACCTGCCGTATCCGAAGCGGACGCTCTACCCATTTATATCTAAACTCTGAACATTTTCCGCTAAATAAAGTAGTATTTTACCGAATGTTATTGCCTTCATGTTAATTGCTTCCGCTATAATATTACCCATGGTATAACCACAAGTGACCTGAAAAATAGATTATATCATTCCAAAAGTCTGAAAAGGAGCATCATAAACCCCATTTTTACAGAATTACATGTGCATCTGACACCTCTTTTGGATTGATAACACAATGGCGAACTTCCCATCTGTTAGTATTATTTTGTTCGGGGGAATTTTAGACTATTTTGGTTGAACGAGTTAATGGTGTTTTGAAGTAGCTGGTCTTATGATCAGAAGAAAATATTTTTAAAGATCATCCTTCAACATTCGCAGTTCTGCATCATATATTAAGACAAAACGTATGATCTTTTGTTTAACTAGAATGTATGATCTTTCATTTTTTATTTTGGCGATAGTATATATATATATATATATATATATATATATATATATATATATATATATATATATATATATATATATATATATATATATATATATATATATATATATATATATATATATATCATTCAGCTTGCAAGGACTGGAAGTACATAGCCACCCCCTTCCTCCAAACATCACCTCCAACTCTTCATTCTCTGTGTTTACGAGGGCATGAGACTCAGAAGTGGCCAGAAAGGAAAACCACCTTTAATCGTTATAAATTCATTATCAAGAAGCTTTTTATCGCACAGAATACATTGGCGGATTTGACGCGTATCACTAATCCAAGGATTTTATAATTAAAAAAAAGGAAACCCAAAAAATAATTTCGCTAGGTCTAATTAGGCCCACACAATTTATCTAAGATAAAATTCAGGTTTTTAATGGATAGGCAAGAAGCTATTAAGAGACAATATATGGAATAGTTTGGAAACAACCTAGATCATATTTGTCTGTGTCTATATAATTCATTTTCACCGATTTGAACTATGGGCTTTCAGAAGTACTTCTCGTCTAGCACAGAAACCGTCAATATAAAATCTCGAATTGAAATTAAGACTGTAACTATGACTATCCTCAGTTTATGTAGAGTAATTGAAATCTGTAACTAAATATTTTAATTGTGCGTGTCGTTCAAGAAGTTTTGTTGATGAAGGTAACTTTTAAATGCAATCATTAGTATTCAGCTATATTCCGATCTCAAAAGTATCGCTATTCCAATTAATGTCCTTGCATATTGTCTAAAGTCTTTAAGACATACATTGCATCGAATATGCTTTGGTTAGAAAAAACAAAAACAAACAAGTGACATGGCCATAAAAAGTAGCTAAAACAATCGATCAATGGATACTAGCAGATATGTTCCAAATAATGAACATCTGAATAATAAGACGGATTACGGGATCGAATCGAGGTAAGGAAATGTCAAAACTTTGTCAATTACTCATACGACATATACTAGTTCCGTTCTTTTCTTCAAAAGTGTTTACGCAAAATTTTGACATACCTAATATTACCCCATTACTGCATCCTTTCTTTCTTATTTAACTCTCGTTTAATTTCGTTTTATGCTCAAGAGTATTAATTTAAAAGTCATACACAAAAATGTAATAACTTAAGGTGATACTTGCTTAATCTAGCAACGGTTGTAAGCCAACCAAATCTTACGAAGAAACAAAGACGAGATCACATCTACATATATAATACAACAAATAACGTACTACAAGTATAAATGTTAATAATGGCCGTTACTGTTCCTGACATTTTTAATAACCATGAAAATGAAATATACTGATTATTGGTGGTGATTTAAATTATATATTTGCTTGTATAGATCAATATATTACTATATAATTGATGACGTTTTAAACTTCGTTCTGTCACTCGATTATACGAATGCCATCTATGATCAGCCCAGAAAATCGAAAGATAAGGAGGTAAATGAATTCGATACAAGTTATGGTGTACAAGTGCTATTCATTTTCTAATTGGTAGAGTAGATGGTAATCAACATGGAAATTTTACTTGTCAGGCAAACGGGGGGAAGGTGTCTAGTAATAGACTATATAATACTATCGTCAGACTTATTTAAACATATTGAGCGACTCACTGTTTCAACTAGAATTGAACCAGATCATTACCGATTGAAAGTTTCGATTAAAACGTTCAATAAAACTATACTGCTCTGGCTGATATAAATTTAGGCACCAAATCGTTTTATTTTTCACATAGATTATGTTTTCATGACTATCTAAACACTGGAGCAGTTATACAGAACAGGTTCTTGTCATGCTCCTAGAATGATATAATATGCAGCAAATAGTTTAAAGTAGATTTTCCGACACAAACATTCCTAAAGCGTCCTGGTACGACCTATAATATATGGATATAAAGAAGAGGAAATACGCTCGCTTGAACCATTTTAGCAAAAGAGGTATAAGGGAATATTATAAAATAGAGACGTATGCAGAAATGAAAAGGAATGTTGGATCAAAGCTCCTTGTAACAAATTAAAAAATTCATATCATGAGGAAAAATATATTGTATTCCTGTACATTCTATATCAAACTGTGTCTCATTCTAATTGCCGAACATGGTACTACGACTGGAATGGTTGGAGCATATAAAAACATAATGAAAAATTCCAGTGTCGCCTTAGACCCCAAATTTGGTGGTATGTACCAGAAGTATTTAGTAACATGATGACAGTAATATCTGCGATACATGTAACGACGATAACACAAATCAGATTCTCAACTCATAATAATCGCACAATGAAGGATTGAAACCATAACATTTACTTAAAAGTAACACATTATCAGGTGAATACGGTATTCCTGGAGAATATTTCAATTGTAAATATAGATCATAGTACGTTTTTAGCATTCCCATTTCAAATTATTTTCTATAAAGGTACAGTTTTTTTTTTTATAAATGGAGAAAGGGTTTAATTACACCATCTTTGGAAAAGGCAATTGAAAACGGTTTCCAATATTTGTGCCAATCAAACAAATGAAAAGACGAACAAATACCGTTTATACCTATCTAAATTTCATAGTGTCCTTAGAGAGAAGAATGGGAAAACATGGATATCAAATTTGTGATGAGTTATGCTTCTCCATTAGTACGGCTAACTGTTTCATGTGCTTATATATATATATATCATTCAGCTTGCAAGGACTGGAAGTACATAGCCACCCCCTTCCTCCAAACATCACCTCCAACTCTTCATTCTCTGTGTTTACGAGGGCATGAGACTCAGAAGTGGCCAGAAAGGAAAACCACCTTTAATCGTTATAAATTCATTATCAAGAAGCTTTTTATCGCACAGAATACATTGGCGGATTTGACGCGTATCACTAATCCAAGGATTTTATAATTAAAAAAAAGGAAACCCAAAAAATAATTTCGCTAGGTCTAATTAGGCCCACACAATTTATCTAAGATAAAATTCAGGTTTTTAATGGATAGGCAAGAAGCTATTAAGAGACAATATATGGAATAGTTTGGAAACAACCTAGATCATATTTGTCTGTGTCTATATAATTCATTTTCACCGATTTGAACTATGGGCTTTCAGAAGTACTTCTCGTCTAGCACAGAAACCGTCAATATAAAATCTCGAATTGAAATTAAGACTGTAACTATGACTATCCTCAGTTTATGTAGAGTAATTGAAATCTGTAACTAAATATTTTAATTGTGCGTGTCGTTCAAGAAGTTTTGTTGATGAAGGTAACTTTTAAATGCAATCATTAGTATTCAGCTATATTCCGATCTCAAAAGTATCGCTATTCCAATTAATGTCCTTGCATATTGTCTAAAGTCTTTAAGACATACATTGCATCGAATATGCTTTGGTTAGAAAAAACAAAAACAAACAAGTGACATGGCCATAAAAAGTAGCTAAAACAATCGATCAATGGATACTAGCAGATATGTTCCAAATAATGAACATCTGAATAATAAGACGGATTACGGGATCGAATCGAGGTAAGGAAATGTCAAAACTTTGTCAATTACTCATACGACATATACTAGTTCCGTTCTTTTCTTCAAAAGTGTTTACGCAAAATTTTGACATACCTAATATTACCCCATTACTGCATCCTTTCTTTCTTATTTAACTCTCGTTTAATTTCGTTTTATGCTCAAGAGTATTAATTTAAAAGTCATACACAAAAATGTAATAACTTAAGGTGATACTTGCTTAATCTAGCAACGGTTGTAAGCCAACCAAATCTTACGAAGAAACAAAGACGAGATCACATCTACATATATAATACAACAAATAACGTACTACAAGTATAAATGTTAATAATGGCCGTTACTGTTCCTGACATTTTTAATAACCATGAAAATGAAATATACTGATTATTGGTGGTGATTTAAATTATATATTTGCTTGTATAGATCAATATATTACTATATAATTGATGACGTTTTAAACTTCGTTCTGTCACTCGATTATACGAATGCCATCTATGTTCAGCCCAGAAAATCGAAAGATAAGGAGGTAAATGAATTCGATACAAGTTATGGTGTACAAGTGCTATTCATTTTCTAATTGGTAGAGTAGATGGTAATCAACATGGAAATTTTACTTGTCAGGCAAACGGGGGGAAGGTGTCTAGTAATAGACTATATAATACTATCGTCAGACTTATTTAAACATATTGAGCGACTCACTGTTTCAACTAGAATTGAACCAGATCATTACCGATTGAAAGTTTCGATTAAAACGTTCAATAAAACTATACTGCTCTGGCTGATATAAATTTAGGCACCAAATCGTTTTATTTTTCACATAGATTATGTTTTCATGACTATCTAAACACTGGAGCAGTTATACAGAACAGGTTCTTGTCATGCTCCTAGAATGATATAATATGCAGCAAATAGTTTAAAGTAGATTTTCCGACACAAACATTCCTAAAGCGTCCTGGTACGACCTATAATATATGGATATAAAGAAGAGGAAATACGCTCGCTTGAACCATTTTAGCAAAAGAGGTATAAGGGAATATTATAAAATAGAGACGTATGCAGAAATGAAAAGGAATGTTGGATCAAAGTTCCTTGTAACAAATTAAAAAATTCATATCATGAGGAAAAATATATTGTATTCCTGTACATTCTATATCAAACTGTGTCTCATTCTAATTGCCGAACATGGTACTACGACTGGAATGGTTGGAGCATATAAAAACATAATGAAAAATTCCAGTGTCGCCTTAGACCCCAAATTTGGTGGTATGTACCAGAAGTATTTAGTAACATGATGACAGTAATATCTGCGATACATGTAACGACGATAACACAAATCAGATTCTCAACTCATAATAATCGCACAATGAAGGATTGAAACCATAACATTTACTTAAAAGTAACACATTATCAGGTGAATACGGTATTCCTGGAGAATATTTCAATTGTAAATATAGATCATAGTACGTTTTTAGCATTCCCATTTCAAATTATTTTCTATAAAGGTACAGTTTTTTTTTTTATAAATGGAGAAAGGGTTTAATTACACCATCTTTGGAAAAGGCAATTGAAAACGGTTTCCAATATTTGTGCCAATCAAACAAATGAAAAGACGAACAAATACCGTTTATACCTATCTAAATTTCATAGTGTCCTTAGAGAGAAGAATGGGAAAACATGGATATCAAATTTGTGATGAGTTATGCTTCTCCATTAATACGGCTAACTGTTTCATGTATATATATATATATATATATATATATACATATACTACTCTATATATATATATATATACTACTATATACTATATATATATATATATATAACATCACCATATATATAAGATTTGCCTGCAGTATAAGGAACAAATACTTTGCAAATTTTGTAATTATGATTATTTTGTCTTATGTATGTGATTTACCGCCATATTGTAGACTTGGATTACCAACGTGTGTCCACACTCTTTACAATTTTTTGATTTTTAACTTAATCCATTGGCCAATGGCTGTATACAAATGTAATAAGGTTCTATCTAATTAATGTTCCATTCATAAGGCGCATAACGCATTTAGCCCAGTTTTCTAGCTTTCATTGTCAGTGATAATACACTTGGAGATACCGATCTTTGCCATTTGCTCCAAAACTAAGTCTGCTTGTTCTGTAATATATAATTGTAGGTGATGGTACATTTTTAGCTGTTACTGAACGATTAAGATTTACCAATTCTTTCGGCAAAATTTATTAATTGACCTTTGCAGATTTTTACGTGAATAACGCTTTGTACACAGATTGTTCTTCGGATGACATCTCGTACTTCAGATATATCAGAATCAGAACTATTGTAAATTGATATTTATTCAGTAAATGGATCTTCAGAACCAATTATGTATAATAGTAGCGATTAAAAATATCTATGCAGCTATGTTTTCTTTAGCCGTAAAAAATCAAGCTTATCCATTATATACCTTAATGTTTCTCTAGGTTGTTGTTGTTTTCTTTTTGAAACAAAACTTTTATCATGGCGAAATCTTGCTCCTTCGTAAATGTCGCGCTTTGTCGGACAATATTTACAGATACCTTTCATGTTCTTTAAGCATTATCGTAATATCTTAGAGACATAATCATTAGTAATGAGCATTGATGCAAATTAGAGGCATAATCATTATTATAGCAACTTAGAGGCATAAGCACTAATGTGACATCTTAGAGTCATGAGCATTAATGTAAGAAGTTATTGGCAT
This sequence comes from Megalonaias nervosa, assembly GCA_016617855.1. NCBI lineage: Eukaryota > Metazoa > Mollusca > Bivalvia > Unionida > Unionidae > Megalonaias > Megalonaias nervosa. Next base: position 13,832 of record JAECUM010047732.1, read on the forward strand.
AACATTAATGTAACAACTTATTGGCATAACATTAATGTAACAACTTATTGGCAGAACGTTAATGAAACATTTTTAGAGGCGTATTAAAATGTAACAACTTAAAGGCTTAATCTTTAATGTAACAACTCAGAAACACAAGCATTAATGTAAGAGCTTAGGGGAATCATCAATAAAGTAACAACTCACAGGCGTAAACATTAACGTAACTACTCAGAATCATGATCATCAGTGTAACAACTTAGAGGCATAAAAACCAATGTCACAATTTAGAGACATAAACATTACTGTAAGAAAATGGCTTATATGGGTATGATATTAAAATTGTGTATACTTTTTGTTACATTTCACAGCAAAGTTTAGATGGAATTGTTTATCCATATTATTTATATGGTACGAATATGCATGGATTTCAGGGTACGCAGAGATAAAACAATTTAATAACTGTAATAAAAGCGTATTTTTCCGGCCATGAAAAAAATTGAAACGACTGGGGCATGTTTCTCAAGGTTTTGAATTTGTCAAAACATTGTCTGGGAAAAACAAATCAGAGCAAAAGACAAAATGGAGTGATAGTAAACTTGTCAGATTTAACCAATTGGTGATCAACATAATATTTAATAACAAAATAAATATTTTATTCAAAATGTGTCTTGCCGAGCACTCTTGGATGCTCTTTTAATTATGTATGTATCATTCCCATCATAGGCATATATGTTGCGAATGAGGGTATCTACACTATCTATTACCGAAATAAATGCTTAGTACAGCCTTTCTCACACATGCGACAGAGAAATTTACCTGTTTTGCTATCCTTACTTTTCCTATCTCAGTCTGGTTATTTCAGACCTGTCGTCTCGGTCATGGTGTTCGCTCTCTAGGAACTACTTCTGAAAAGAAACCCTTAATGTTTTCTGCTGTGCCCGACGGAGTAGTTATAAAATCCAACAACAACTTATATATAGCAGAACGAAATTCACTCATTAAAACAAATTCACTCATAAAACAACTTAATGTCTCTCCTACTTTGATAACACCATACAAAACTTTTGGACACACGCAGACACGCACACAGACACACATACACACGCACACACACGCACATATTGAGTTATTTGAAAGAGCACAAGACATGCAACTGCAAAGCCGGCACAAAATAATGTTATATTAAAATTGTTTCATCAAACGTTGTTCAGCATCCACAATCCACCCCCGTTAAATTAAATATAATAGCGATTGCACATGAAAAACACGCACTTACCAGCCAGAGTGGTTCATTCATCAGTCCACATGATATTCCACAAAAAGATTTCCATACAGCGCATCGTTGCGTTAGTAACAGCAACACTTGGCACATTTCCAGGATGGAAAATATAAATATAGAACTGTACTAAATATAGAACTGTACTAAATACAGAACTGTACTCAGTAGAGATATTATACTGCACAGCATCGTAAAGTTGCCTACCATTGAACGTTTTGCTAATTAGAATTGATGAAAGTTAAAACTTAACCGTATAAATGATATTAATTATTTATTGTCAATTTCATTTGACAGCCAGTAATAATATCAAATGATTTTTAGTTCCTATTCTCTCATTAGTAGAACTTGTGAACTTACGGACGACAGGTCACCCTATTGCCCTTATTAAGATATTCGTCTTAATTCGCAATATTTCGAAAACAAAAGCACATGACTCAAGACGCTCCTTACGCAATGCTTCTAACACATAACAATTATACCTTTTTCTCTCGTTTCTTTTATCCCTTTTCTCTAAGCAGCATATATAGCTAGATTCCACTTTGACACTTATTCAGATTTTCATACAATAGTATAAAACCTGATGATTTTTATGCAGTGTGTGAAGCAATAACAGTACAAGATGGATATAGTTTTGAATCTGCTAACTACATTGCAAGCTTGCATAGTTGATTTAATGTAGTTGGAAAAGACTGGGTGAGAAAAATAATCTATGTCGGTGTTTGTACCAAGACAACGCTATTAGGTGAAAATTTTTATTTCGCTTATTGGAAAGGTCCATAAGCAGGAGTAGGCAAATCTTCAAAATTGAATGCTAAATTTTCTCTAATTACGATTTACTTAGGGCTCTTTGACCATCACAAGGAGAAAGGCGCTCGACTGTCAATGTGTTTACGTGTATCATTATTCTAGTGAAACACACACACACACACACACACACACACTATAT
>JAECUM010047733.1:0-27117 GCA_016617855.1 Megalonaias nervosa
CAAGCCACAGATTAAAATCGACCATTAGAAGTAAAAACAATGTAATTGCACAGACCTTCCTGCACTCCAACACTCACCCTTTTGCCGAAGAAGGCATATGGCAAGCTTTAGAAGCCAATCTTCAGAAATTATTACATTTCACCTCGACAACATGTTACAGCAGTGGTTATTAAAGGTCAGGTTCATGTCAACCAAGGGATCTCACTAAAAATGGACACAATTTTGCTTTTGAAAGATCGAAATGCATAGAAAGTAACAACGACGTTACTATAACAACACGTGCCATACGCAAACAAAATTTTCAAAAAAAAAAAAGGAATATTCCTGGTTTAACGGCAACAACCATTTTTATATATATTAAAATAATGATCATAACAATATATCACTGGCATGACCCGCTATGACATTCTACCCCGTATCACTGTATAAAGAATCGATGAATCTTGGCTAGCGAAGATAGGGCTATGTATTCTATCGCAGTTAAGAGGCTAATGAAAGAAAACTTCGATGTGCATAAAAGTGAATGATTTGTTGATTAAATCTGTTGATCTGATGTTAGAAAGGAAGTAAATTGGAATTATAAGGATTAAATGATCACGGTTGGGTATTTATCGATGTGTAAATTTTACCTAATCACTCACAAAGTTTACATAAAGTCCTATATACACAGGCAGTACTCTATAAACAGACTCAAACCTAAAGCTGTCACTCATCTCGGCTTTTAGTGTCTTCCACTTTGCCTCACTTAAGTGTCATTTAATGTCTTGCACTTTGCCTCTCTTCAAAATCACTGAAGTATCAAATTGTGTCTTCCGCTTTTACTCTCTCCAGTATCCCTTACGTGTCATTCAGTGTTTTCCACTTTGCTTCCATCCAGTATTAGTCAAGCATAGTTTATTGTCTTCCACAATCCCTTAGTAGTTATAGAGGATACCATAGGGACAATGGGAAAATACATTACGGGACCCTACTTTGTACTATGGGGACAAGATTTATAGGGACAAAATATCATCCTGGGGCACTATAGGGACAATGGGAATTTTGTATTGGAACAATAGGAATGGAATAGGTAGGATGACGTCACGGCACTGGACATTTGCAACAATGTAGCAAGTACCGTGACGTTATGCCACCTGTTTCATTTCTATACATAGAGGATCTCAAATGGGTAATGCTTTAATATTGAATTTATGAAACGAGTTGATTAATGTCCAGCTTTTGCGAGCCTTGCCGAGCAAAAGCGGACATTATTCAACGAGTTTCATAAATTTAATATTAAATCGTTACCCATTTGAGATTCTTTTTATCATATAGCTTCATTTCAGTGGAAATTATTTAGATAGAAAGAAGAACGAATAATTTCGTTCATTCTGACAGACGGTGCACCTTTCATTTGTTGTGCATAAAATATAGTCCCAAACAAAGTTGAACTGGTAAAAGTAGATTGTACTTTTATACAAACTGCAAATCAAAGAAAAAGCTTCCATACGAATAAACAGAACATTTTATAACGACAAAACCATTTTTCAAAACAGAATGATCAATGCGATGTGATACTGCCACATTGTTTGATACGGTACACAGTAGGCCTAGAGTACATGTTTACCCTAAAATATCACTCTCAGAACTAAACGTTACATTGTTGCGATTTTCATGTGAAATAGGATTACTGGATGCAAAACTTCCCACATTTACTGCAATGCATTTGTGACCGGATATTTGCAGTATTTGATTTGAAACAACAGACTGTACAGAAGACGTAAACAAATTTCTTTATGAGTCGGATTTCCATCCCATAATATACCGCGTAAAAATGCTGTGGTTGGATAAAGTTCTGTCAGTTAGGAGACTCATTTATGTCTAGATTCTTCTGTGAACAGAGGTGAGTTTATTTACTTGTGTAAGTTAACATTTAAACCACACTTGTACATCGGTGGATTCTATATCTATATTACAGATATTCCGCCCATCCATCCCCACCCCCACCCTCGTTATCATCTAAGCAATACTGGTACCGGTAGTTTTACTTGTTGTTATTTTTCTTGTCTTGGGGGTTTTGCCATTTTTCATGTTATGATATGTTATACATGACATAACAAACCCCTGTGCGGGTAAATTTGAAATATTGATACTGGACGAGACCATTTTTTCCCAATTCCCTTTCGCGAGTCGAATAAAAAAATGACGGCCAAAAAAGTTCAATGAAAACAAAAAATTCCAGAAGGCAAGGATAGAAAAAGTTTTCCTACGATCATAGCCAATCAGTAAAGAGAATACTGCGCAATAATTTCATGGGCTTATCTGGACCAATCAGAATCACATAAAGTGATATGTTCACATGTATCATATCAAAAATATGAAACGGCACACACTGTAGGCAAAGTGTGCCGACAATGAGATAAAAAGTTTTATGCATTCGCGTTCGTGTCAGTGAATAGTATAGTATGTTTTATGCATTCGCGTTCGTTTCCATAGATTGATGAACATCTATCCTACCCAAATTATACAACCGACTAAAAAAAATTTAGGTAAGGGGATAATGTTTTTGGGAGTTAAACAGAAATTATACAATCCAAAAAAAAAAAAATTTAGGCAAGAAAGAATAAATCTTTTAGAGGCAATGGAGTGGCCCTGTAAAGGGCCGTTGTTTGTTATGTTAACACCATTCCGTTAACATAGAGGGCATTGCATAGGTCTTCTTCTCTTCTTCAAACTTTGTCTAACCTCTGGTCCGTAGTTGAGAGTCCGCTTCAGACAGCCTTGTCTTTGCACATAGGTCCTTCTTTTCCAAACAGTCGCATCTGTAATGCGGATGATGGTCCATGATGATTTAATATACATGGGTAAGTCCGTACGGAAAAACAACGACGATACGAAAGTAGAGGATTCAACTTTGGTCCACATCTTTGTGACGAGGACAGGTGAAGGGAATGAAGTGAACCGCGTTTATTTATAGTGGAAGAGCGGATCGAAACGGATCGAAATTGTTCACCAATCCCAACACGCGTTACAAAATTCAGTCACTTCGCGGAGTCTGTCTTCCAATCCGAAGAGAGCTACCTGTGACGTCACATTCCCTATATAGGTGCTCTAGCGTCTGTGTGCAGTGAATCGATGCGACATTGTTTTCTGAAACATGACTGAAACTAAGAACACAATGAATTGGGGTGCACCGGCTTTGGAGACGAGAAGCGATGGCATAGCAGTGGCTACCAAAGTCAACACAGGACTACTACCAGAAGAGGGTGATTTCAATTGGGATTTAGCGGATTTTCTCTCTTCTTCGCAAGAATTTGTTCTGGTACCAGCACCTTCTCCTTCTTTACCACAAGTCGATGATTTTAAACAGAGACAGAAAGAAAAATTGGAGAAATTTTCACAACAGCAGAAAGACGCAGAACAAGCATTTCTCCTTGAACAGCAACAACGAGAAGAAGAGGTAAGAAGGAAACGACAGGAAGAAGAAGCAGTAGAGAAGAAACATAGTCTAGGAGAGAAGGAGAACAATGAAAGTCAAACGGTAATGGTACTCTTGGACATTTTGGCCGAGTTAAGAAGTCTGAAACAATTGTATCAGACTTCTTTATTACGACCCAAGACAAAAAGACCTTACCGAGCCAAACAGTCCAACCCTGTTAATACACCGGAGATACCACCCCTAGTGATTTCTACTAAATCATTGACGGGAGAAAGTCCAGAAGTAGGCCTTGGTCTTGGCAAAAGCTTAAGACAGTTAAAGCTGATTGCTTCTCGTTCCTGAGTTTGTTTTTGTTCTAAGAAAAAATAAATAAATAAATAAAAATAAAAAAACAAACACCCAACGGTCCTTTTCAGGGCCACTCATTTCTTTCAGAAAGAGATAGTATTCATTTTGCCAAAATCAATTAAAACTCAAAATCCCTTTTTTTTACCCAATAATACACGTGTTGTGAAGGCGTGAATGTAGACCCTTATTCTAAACAAACAAAACCAGGAGATACTTACGTTTTTTCAGTATGGTCTATTCTGGTACAAATATTTACAATCCAATTCACAACACAACACAACACTTTTTAAAAAAAAGTTCATAGACTTCTTCTCTGTCTTTTTTCTTTCTCTCTCTGTTTTTTGAATTTCTTCACTTTCACAGTTTTTTCCTCCTCTTCTTCCTCACTTTTTTCTCGTCTTCTTTTCTTTTCTGTCTTCTCTTTCTGGACGTGTCGGGGTTCTTCTTTTGCCGAGGGTACCTCTTCTTCTTCCTCCTCCTCCTGCTCCTGTTGTTTCTTAGGGCAGTCTGAAGACCAATGTCCTTTCTTTTGACAATGATAACAGGTATCTTGACTTTTGTCTCTTTTGACACTGGTCTTGCTTTTTTGACAATCTGGACATTCTGTAGCCCAATGCCATTTCTTCTGACAGATTTAGCAAGTATCTTGACTTTTATCTCGAAAGGAGGGAGAGTAGTCCGTCGGCTTGTCTGAAGAAAACTTTCGTATGACACCTCGCAAAGATCTAATCAGAAGTTCGAATTGTGTGGGTTCTTCCTTCGTGCTGGTCGGCTTGAGAGCGAAATGAATACTGAGAGGGAAGGCACCAGCCCTTTATATATACACTGAGCCTGACATGCATATATAGGGGTCCATGGTATTTCGGATGTAGTCATTTGACTTTTTGCAGTCAAGATGAAACGATCGCATCATTTCGTAAAGAAAGGAGAAGAAAGTAAGAGGCAGAAACGTGATTTATCGCCTCGCACAGTAGCTGAAGTCTTGGCTCAAATTCATGCCAGAGATTTTGAAGATGAGATGAGTGAGCCAGAATCTAGGCCCAGAGAGTCAACACCCAGTCAAAGTCCATCACCACCAGTAAACCCTGAAAAGTACTTTCACATTCGAGAGACGGACAAACGCTCCCCTAGAAAATTTAGAACCATGGCCTACACGTACACGGTGAAGTTTAAAGATTTCAAGTCCGACGTACCGCTGGAGAAAGCGGAAGGGTTCATCACCGATGTGTGGGATTCTTTGTTAACCACACTGAAACAGCATTGTGAAGCCAAAGAAGACGATCGCTTGAGACTTTCCATTCAGCATGACAGTTTGAATTCCCCCGTTTGGATCGAGTTTACCAGGCCGGCAGAATTGACACCTTCCAAAGTCATGGACAAGATTCAACACGTGCAATAATCCAACGACAAGTTTCACATCACCGATGGAAAAGCGGCACTGTTCATGACCCCAGTTTCTCTTCCCCAAGGGAGAGGACGCAAAAAGGTGTTATTGGTGAACGAACTTCGTAGCGTCAAGCGTAGCATCGTTCAAATTAACAATCTTCAAGACGTGTTTAGCCCGTGCCATCGTGGTGGGACGAACGTATGCCGACAAGATCGACACGGCAGAATGGAAAAGAACCTGGCAAACTATTCGAAAATCTAGCCGAGCGAAACAACGAAGAGAAGCAGAACTCCTGTTACAGCAAACTGGCCTTTCCAAAAACAAACCCTGTGGCATTCCTGAAATGCAAAAGTTGCAAGACGTCTTGGCTCCACGCTACACCTTGAAAGTGCACCCTCAAGAAGTGCGCGGACTTCAGTTGTTTCGAGGCAAAGATTTCAAAGACGGAAAATACATTCACGTCTATCATCACGATGAACATTTCGATGCCATTACCAGTATCACTTCATTCCTGGGATACGGTTATTACTGTGAGAAATGTGACTATGGTTATAACAACTGAGTGCAACACAAGCATTGTGGATCGAAATGTGAGGGATGTTTATCGTCTAAGCCCTGTCTGGACGAAGGACAAGAACGAGTGCATTGCCCAGCTTGTCAGCGCACGTTTGTCAGCCCTGCCTGTTACCTACAACATCTAAAGACTCAAGGCTCAGAGCAGAAAAGTGCTTGCCAACTCCTGAGATTGTGCCCTACTTGTGGACAAGGCATACGTACCAACAGTGCCAAGTTGCACGTCTGTTCAGGAAAGAAACGACGTCACATTTGTCGCCAAATCGTGGACTTTGAACACCAATGCTACATTCAATAATACCAATTCAAACATGAAGAAGAAGATGACCAGAAGAAAGGTAATTTCATATTTTTCGATTTCGAATGCATGCAAGAGACTGGCATTCACATTCCTAATTTCTGCGTGGCTCACCGAGCGTGTGAGAAGTGCATTTAAGAGCTTATCTTTACTCCTTGCCCTCACTATAACAAGATTCCTGGACGACGTGAAAAAATCTTTCGGGGACCGAACACGCTAGCCTATTTCGCCCAATGGATCTTAGACCCTATCGACGAGACGTGGAGCCAAGAAGACATCGAACGTTACGGAGATTATCATCGCTATGCCACGGTGATGGCTCACAATTTCCCGGGATACGATGGACAGTTTCTTTTGAGATACTATACGGAACAAAGAACCGAACGTCCTAAAGTGACTTTGAACTGAGCCAAAATCATTTCCATGCAAGTAGGCCAAGTGTAGTTTAAAGATTCGATGAGTTACTTGGCCATGCCTTTGAGTGGCATGCCTAAAACGTTTGGAATGACAGAAATGACCAAAGGCTATTTTCCGCACTTTTTCAATACCGAAGCCAATCAACACCCCGTACTGCCCCATTTGCCTGAGGCTCACTACTACGACCCCGATAACATGCGCACCGAACAACGAGAAGCTTTCTACGCATGGTACCATACTCGCACCTCGGAGCCTTTCGACTTTCAGGATGAAATGTTAAAATATTGTCATTCTGACGTGGACATTTTACGGCGTTGCTGTGGAAATTTCGAGAACTGTTCATGGAACACGGAGGGATCGACCCTTTGAAAGAAGCCTGCACCATTGCCAAAGCCTGTTCCTTAGTGTACCGCCAACGATTCTTGTCTGCAAACACCTTGGCTGTCATCAGTCCTCAAGCGACGAACTTTGTCAAACGTCAATACTCGGTCAAAGCCCTACGCTGGTTACATTACTTGTGCGACAAGGAAGACAAATGGATCCAACACGCCCGCAACGTAGGAGGCGAAAAAACCATCGGAAGGTTTTCAGTGGATGGCTGGGACTTAGAAAACCCCAAGATCGTGTACGAGTTTAACGGATGTTTATTTCACGGTAGTCGAATCTGCTACCCTAAACGTAACACGATAAACCAGTTTTTACAACGGACCATGGAAGACTTGTCCCAGGCCACTTGTCAGCGACGCTTGAAGTTAGAAGAGCAAGGATACCAAGTGGTAGAAATGTGGGAACATGAGTACGATCACCGTTTGAAAACCAATCCCGAGTTTAAGCGCATCGTGGAAAGTTACAAACTGTTGGACCCTCTGAACCCACGGGACAGTTTGTACGGAGGACGGACGAATGCCACCCGTTTGCTGTACCAAGCCGACGAAGAGAAAGGAGAGGAAATCAAATACTTGGACGTGCGTTCGCTCTATCCTTACGTGTGCAAATATTGTCACTTTTTCGCAGGGCATCCGCAATTGATGACAAAACACATCGACGTGGACAACATTCACCAATACGAAGGATTGATCAAGTGCAAAGTCTTGCCTCCTACGTTCTTGTACCATCCCGTATTACCTCACCATTGCCAAGGAAAACTGATGTTTCCCTTGTGCCGTACTTGTGCCGAAATGTGCAACCAAGACCGACCTTGTCAGCACACTCAGGAAGAACGCGCCTTGACGGGAACGTGGGTCAGAGTGGAATTGTTCAAAGTTCTGGACTTGGGATACCAGCTTTTACAAGTGTACGAAATTTACCAGTTTCCCAAGACAGAAAAATACCACAAGGGCAACAAGACTCAAAAAGGCATTTTCGCAGACAACGTGAATGCCTTTTTAAAACTGAAACAAGAAACCAGTGGCTATCCTTCCTGGTGCCACACTCCCGAAGACCAAAAGAAATTTAAAGACAAATACTGGGAGCGGGAAGGCATCACTTTAGACTACATCGAGAAAAACGAAGGAAGGCGATCGTTTGCCAAAGTGATGTTAAATTGCTTGTGGGGCGAAATGGCACAAAGACCGTGTTTACCCAAGACGGAGTATTTGACAGAACCTTCCCGCTACTTCCAGATGATTCACGACAAAACCAAGTACATGAAACACGTGGACGTCGTTCGTGAGGACTTGATATTAGTCAATTACGAAGAAGAACTATACTTTGTAGAAGCCGACGAATTTTGAAATGTCATCATTGCGGCTTACGGGACAGCCCATGCTCGCTTAAAACTGTACAAAGCTTTAGAACTGTTAGGAGATCGTGTGCTGTATTTTGACACGGACAGTTGCATCTATATCGATCGTCTGGGTCAACCTCATCCTGTTATCGAAGGAGACCGTTTAGGAGCCTGGACGGACGAGCATCCGGAGGACAAGATTCTAATTTTTGCAAGTGGCGGTCCCAAAAATTACGGCTACGAATACCGTCACCCTCAAGGAGAAGTTCACACGGAGTGTAAAGTGAAAGGATTTACTCTCAATTATCGCACCAGTCGACTGGTGAACTTTGGTGTCTTGAAAGAAGCCTTGCAGTCTGGAGAGGATAGAAATTTCAAAGTGACCACCCACGAACCGCACAACATTGTACGTTTACCCACACACCAAATCGTTAGCCGGCCGTTGGAAAAGTGTATCAAATCGTGTACCAGAAGCGAGTACGGCTTCCAAATCACTTCACTTTACCGTACGGTCACGCTGGTATAAATAAATGGTTCCAAGACGATAGTCACCAACAAGAAGGATGACTTCAATACAGCAAGAATCGAGTGAGAAACCCACAGAGAACTCAAAGTTCAAACCATACCATTTTCCTGTTTTCTTGCCTGACTATTGCAGATGTGCCAGTCGATTGGAAACGTTTCAAAAATGGCCCACGGATAAGGAAGGATTACCTACTGCGAATGTTTTAGCTAGAAGAGGGGTTGTCTACTTGGGACCTGAGACTGGATTGGGATACGAAGTACAGTGTTTCAGTTGTGGTCTGAGGTTGCGTATGGATCGATGTATCTATAAAAATTCAGCTATTCTGGAACATACTCAATGGTCTCCGCACTGTCCTTACCTTTCTATGGTCTTTCCACCCATCACACTACGGTTCAGGTATGACCGTACCTTAGAGAAGGTAGTACCGTTGTCGAAGAAGAAAAAAGGAAGACTTTCAAAACTAGTCATATAAACGGAACGATGTACAAGCTCGAGACTTCATTACGACTAGTATAAAAAGGGACAGCGTCCAAGACCGATAGTTTATTGTGACTACCATTGCCAAGCGAGAAAGATGAATCCTTTCAAACAGCAAGTATCAAGCAAGAGCAAACTCGAGTGCGATGCTGTGCCTTGCGATGGCAGGGATGCCGTACGCTATGACCTGAGCGATTCAGTACCACATCATGGAAACTTTCCTATACCTACCATGGAAAGTGATGCTGTGCGTGTCAAACCTGTCGGATGCGAAAGCGATGCCACTCGTCACCGTTCAACTTTTCACTTTACTGGTTTACATGATGGATGTTATCATTATGAAACCATACGGCTAACATCCTACGGATGTCATCCCAATCTGAGCACACTCCTGTATATTTCACCGTACCATCATCTAAATGAACCTGTGAAAGACGAATATTCGTTCCCTGTGCGTTTGCCTAAATACTGCGATTTTGAAAGTCGATGCCAAACCTTCCGAGGAAAATGGCCAAAATATCTGGTTGGACCTACCCCCGAAGAATTAGCTAGAGCTGGATTTATCTACTTGAGCAGAGGGGATAAAGTCAAGTGCTTCAGTTGCGGTGTGTCACTTCACGAGTAGGAGAAGAAAGATTGCGCTTGCCTGGAACATACTCGATCATCTCTAGATGGTCACTACCACCTTTAGTGGGACCTCGTCATTGAAGTGGGCATACCATGTCGTTTAAGAAACCAGCTTCTTGGCTAGGAGTTAAACGTTGGACAACACCTAGACAAGTATTTAAACCCCATCTAAAAAATAATCTTCAAACATTACCAAACGTATTGCAAGAGAAGATCTACAAAAACATTTGCCTGGGACTTGCCAGAGCAAAATCTCGATGGGTGGTTGTACAACGTTTGTGTCGAGAAATTCACAAGAGGAAATTGACAAAAGTCAACAAACAAGTCAGATTTCTCTGGATCAAGGGTGCGTTCTTCCTATTATTCCACTTTAGACCATTTACTTTACAAGATTTTAATGACATTCTTGACCGATTCCTGGAATGGCAGTGGCCAGAAATTACTCACTACATTCGTTACTTTCGCTCTAGGAGAAGTGTTTGACTGACGTAGTCATGGATACTTTACAAGAGAACATTCGTGGTTTGCCTGTGGAGTTGAGAGAACGCATTTACCGCGAGTTAGTCAAAATACAAGTGAAACGCAAAGAACAATTGCATCCGTTGCGTCACCGATGTTTGAACCACTGGTACCTAAATGCTATAAGAGGACTGATTCTGATGAAAGTGTTCCAGTGGTCAGACATTGATGAATCGCGTGAAATTCATATATTTCTGGATGCCACTCTTTCAACTTACAAGGTGATCCTAATACACCAAATTCCAGAAGAAGAGTTAGACGATTACCAAAATCTTTTACACAACGTAAACTTAGTTCAAGAGGAATCGTCTGTACGACGTGTGGTGTGTGAGTAAGTGACTAAATATTTTTGGTACGGTACTAAAATAAAACCGATGCTGTTCAAAAAGTACATTTATTACCTTACACCAAAGAGGGTATAAAAACGGACTAACATGCCACGACCTTTATCGTTCGTGATACAACAGATTCCGTGGAAGGAAATCAATGACACTATTCAGACGGTGAGGATTACGATCGACTATTACGAGAACTGTGTCCATTGAATTGGGATCGCCGTGTAGTGTGTGTCTTAGTGACTTGCTTTCTGGGATTTCGTTTACCGGCCGATTCTTTGTGGACTCTTTACGAACATACCACTCCAAAAAGCATGAAAGTGGTTCCTTTTAATGTACACGAAAAACTCATTCTGCTCAAAGCTTTGCACTTTCATCTCGATACTTCTCGACAACCTCTTCGGGAAAGAAAGATTCGTCAACTTTTAGGTACTGAAGATGTGTACGATGATGTGTGTGTAGCTTGTGACTTGCACCCTCACTGGAAAGATGTACGTGACTGGTAAAGTTGGGGTTTCGAGGTTTGGACAAAAAAAGAAGTGACACACTATACCCAAGATTTGGCATCCTAATATATTAAAACATTCACTGAAAAAAGTAACTTTTAAACCAGTGTTAGTGACAGTGCCAGAAGAAGAAGAAGTCGTGACCGAGGAAAACCACTCTCTTCAGGACAGGGCCGTTATCGACATCCCCGAAAGACCCTTGTGTGACTGTGCCAGGAAGTGTAGAGACTCTAAGAACATTACACACTGCCCCTACAATTCCACCTCTTGATCACCACAAATATTGTACAGAGACTTGTTTATATTCCACTATGATCGTTTTGATGTGTCTTTTATTCATGTACTTAGCCATTTGGCTTTTATGAATTTTTGTCTTTCGTGTTGTTCACTTTTAAAGATGACAATAAACGTGTCCTGAAAAAGTATAAAAACTCTTGTCTTGTCTGTCTTCCTGTCAAAAGTGACATTCCTTACACTACTACTACTATGGCTACCTCTACTGTCTCTGCTCCCTCTTCCTCCACTTTCAAAGGCATCGACGAACACGTAGATCGGACTAGTTGGGAGGCCTTGTATCTTCGCCATCCCTTTAACATGTTCATTGCCGGACCTAGCGGTTCAGGTAAAACCGAATTTGTCAAAAGTTTGATCGAGCATAAACATCATTTGATCAATCGTCCACCTCAACGACTAGTGTGGTGTTACAAAGAGTGGCAATCGGCGTACAGCCTTCTGCGAGAAAGTCAAGGCGATTCCATCGTCTTTGTGGAAGGCATTCCTGGCGAAGACGACGGGATCGTGTCTGACCCTTGCCAGATTCATTTGGTTATTTTTGACGACATCTTAGGAGAAGACGAAGAAGAAATTAAATTCTGGTTTACGCGCAAAGGGCATCATCGTAATGCCAGTGTCATTTACATTACTCAAAATTTGTTTCAACAAAGTAAAGCCCATTGCACTATCAGTCTCAATGCTCATTACGTGGTATTGTTTAAAAGCAATAGAGATAAATCGCAAGTGCAAGTCTTAGCCAAACAGTTAGGAACGCCTTGGCTGATTTATGCGTACGACGATGCCACTCAAACCCCACACGCTTATTTACTCGTGGATTTAAAACCCACCACCCCCGAGTCGTCTCCAAGAAAAAGGCCACGCCCAAACGTACCCAGAAGAAAAAGAAAAAGAGTAACGGTGTCAAGACCAGGTCACAGCCACAAAAAAGAAAAAGAAAATCCACAGAAAACAGCTTTTACCCGCAAGAGAGGTACTGCCGCCAGGACGCAACCTTACATTCGCAAACCACGACCTGCCACAACAACAACGGTGACTGCGTCTCCAGTAACTTTAACATCTTCCACTTCTCCGTTGCTGGTGTTGCCTGCCAAACACGATTTGACACGCGTCTTTCCTAATTTGATGAAATATTGGAAACCCGTGTCTCCAAAAACGTCTCCTCCAGCGGTGACACCCTCTTCCTCTTTAGCGGCAGTTGCCGCTGTTCACAAAGTACCTGCCCCCAAAATCAAAGTCCAAGAGAAATCAGGTATGTTACAGAGTTTACTGGATTTGTCCAAGCAACTGTCCCGCTTGAGTCCGTTGCGAACCCCTGCACGACGCGTGATGCCTGCCATGAAAATGATATGACGAGCCGACAATCAATGGCGACCCATTCCAGTATAAAAAGACGTGAGGCAAACGATAGGTTTAATGTTGTTGTGCTTCTGAACGCCCAAAGATGCCCCCTCCAAGAAGTGCACACCGTCACCATCGTCGTTCTTCTGTCCAAAAGGAAAAGGAAAAAGAAAAGGATAGTCACGTCATCCAAAAAAACCACTTATTCAAACATCGACGTCTGTCCCTGAAAAGTCACAATCGTCCAAAGAAAAGGAGAAGTCACCAAAGAGGAGGATTTGTGCATAGTCTTTTGTTACCACACATATTCAAAAATATTAAATCTATTACCACTAGCCAAAAATAAGATAAAAGGACGCATGTGAAGCCATGGACTTTAGTGTATGTTGTGCACCAAAAGATGTGTCCTCATCATCGTTCTTCTGTCCAGAAAGGAAAAAGAAAAAGACAGTTTCGTCATCAGCAAAAGCGCTTAGCCAAACATCGATGACACCCCCAGAAAAGACACACTCGTCCAAAGAAAAGGAGAAGTCACCAAAGAGGAGGATTCTTTGGCGAGTTTGGAAAGCACATCGTCACCTTTATGGCAAAGCGATAGTCCCCAAAAAAGGATTAAAGGTTATGTGACAAGTCATCAACGTTATTGTATGTTTTAGTGTGTGCCACGGAACCAACGAACCAGCCGAGAAAGATGTCACCCCAAAAAGACATTCCTCTTCTACCTCCAAAGGAAAGAAAAGGAAAGGACTGCCACCTCGTTTAGTCAAACACTGGGACATGTTGTCAGTCCTGTCCAAAGCTTCTCCGCCCATGCGAAAAAAAAACTCATTCAAACTGCCTCCAAAGATGTCATCGATACCGTGAGCGAATGTTGTCTGAATGTCTTGAAAGGAACGTTACCTTTGTCTAAACATCAGAAAAAAAATGCTTAGCCAAACATCGACACGTTCTTCGCCAAATGGTCCAAAAGGAAATACCTATTCGTCAAAAGAAAAAGATGTTGGTGCAACGCGGAGGAATTGCCATTTTACCCCTGTTAGGACCCTTGCTGGGAACCATAGGAGTACCTATTCTGCAAGGAGTAATGGGAACAATGGGAAGAATCCTGGGAGGATGAAGATAAAAGGTCAAGAAGATAAAAGAGACCTCTGGAATCAAAAGGTCTCAGACGTGATCCTTGAAATCCAATGGATGGACGAAAACTGGCTTTAGTGCCTTACAAATGATGGATGGAATACCATCGTTGACAAGAACAACGAACCCCACATTTACCTCCCAATCCTCATTTGACCGAGATGTTCCAGTTAAAACACGAATTGCAATCATTTATGGATCGCAGCGATTTGTCAGAAACGGAACAATCGCAAAGGTACGGTCAATTGTTACCACGACTGCAACTCTTTCACCAGAAAGCTTTAGACGAAACAGCTCTACCCGCTCTGAAAGATGTTAAGGCCTTGATGAAAAGTCCATCACCACCACCACTAGCCCCAGTAATCAAGACAGAAAGTCCACCACCACTAGTCTCAGTGATCAAGACAGAAAAGAAGAAGAGCTTCAAACTCCACCAGAAAAAGTACGCAAGTTAACAACACCACCTACATCCAGAATTGGTTGGATTAAAAAGATGATGGTTACTCCTTCTTCCTCAGAAGAGAAAACGAAAGCCAAGACAGAAGTGAAACAAGAACTGATTACCCCATTTCAGATATCTTCCTCCTCGACACCTATCTCTCGTCGGACACGTAAAGTATTACAATCCAAGAACATACCACACGAAGAAAAGAGGAGCATCAGTGAAGAGTGGATCACTTCTTTAAAAAAAATGGAGAAGGTGTTAGCCAGCATTTACTACGATCCATCCCATCCTTCAGGTTACGGAGGAGTTCAGAAATTGTATCGTGCTGCCAAAACTCGGCTGAAAAGTGTTCGTGTACCTCAAGTGCAACGCTGGTTACAAGAACAAGCCATTTACGCCTTACACAAACCCATTGGACGAAAATATTCCAGAAGTCGCACCCGAGTGGAAGGCAACGATCGTCAATGGCAAGCCGATTTAGCTGATGTCTCTCATTTGGCCACCTACAATCGTGGCTACAAATATTTGTTTTGTGTTATCGACGTCTTTTCCAAATTTGCTTGGTCGTACCATTGACTTCCAGATCGAGCAGTGAGTTAGTGCGAGCCCTCAAACTGGTGTTGAAACAAAGCGGTCGTCACCCTCCTCGATGGCAAACCGACAAAGGCACCGAATTTCTGAACCAAGCTTTCCAAAAAGAATTGAAGAAACACGACATTCATTTTTTCACCACCGAGAATCCCGAAACCAAAGCCAGCATCGTGGAACGTTTTCAACGCACCTTGAAAGAACGTATGTGGAAAATTTTACGCATCAACACAATCTCAAGTACATCGACGTCTTGCCACACCTCGTCCAATCGTACAACCAATCTTACCATCGGAGCATTGGACGTGCCCCCCAAGAAGTTACTCCCGACAACGAAGTGACCGTCTTCGAGCACCTGTTTGGTATGTCCCCGACAGTGCCTGTCCCCAAGAAAGGTGGAGTGTTGGCAGTAGGAGATTGGGTGCGCATTGGCAAAACCAAACGCACTTTCGACAAAGGTTACTTACCCAAATGGACCACCGAATTGTTTCGTGTCACTGAACGAGTGCGCGGTCGTCATCCTCCCGTCTATAAATTGGAAGAAATGAATGGGGAAGTGTTAAAAGGAACGTTTTACTTACCGAGTTACAACGTGTGACCAAAAAAGAAGACGACGTGTACGAGATCGAAAGCATTCTCGATCGAAGAACCCGAAAAGTAGGAAAACGACGTGTCAAAGAAGTCAAAGTACATTGAAAAGGATATCCGCCGAGTTTTTACTCTTGGATCGACGCTTCGCAAATCATCGACTATAAAAAGAAGTGGCCATCATGCCTTTCAACACAGCCTCAGCTACTGCAGTGACCACTCCGTCGCCCAGTTCTTCTCTGCAAGATCTATAAAAGCAACCCTTGTGGGTGTGATGTGGAGAACGTGTGCCTAAAACGCAAATCGTCTTTTTCTGCCAAATCTTTGTGGAGTATTGTGTCATCGGTGCTGAAGTTGCCAATTTGAGTTTGCAATAAGGAGACAAACAATTTTACTCAGCAGTTGCATCGGTTACCTTCTTCCCAATCCGTCTCTGAAATATTCCTCTAACCCTCTAACGGGAACAACAACGGGAGTCTTGTGTCCAACGTGAGTCCCCCTTCCAACAGCCACCCTAACCATCCTTTTTTAGACACTCCTCTGACCTCCAGCGACTCCTCGGACACTAGAACTCTGGAATTATGAACAACCAATTTTACTTAACGTTTCCCAGTGATAGTTCCTTGGAGGTGTTTCCTAATAACACCTTATGCTGTTACACGGCCAAATTACCTCAGGGCATCCAATTGGATCACGAAGCCTATTGGGAAGTGGCTTTGGTGGAAATGATTCACCCTACACAAATCAAAAACATCGTCGAAAATCAAAACACTTTTGCGGTAGAAGTTCATGACGATTAAGTGCAGCAACACTTGGATGAACGCGGCAGTGTAGCTGATTCTATGAAATCACAAGACCCCAAAACTAAACGAACCATTTATCGATTGAAATTTCCCTCAGGCTATTATTTTAGTGGTCAACATTTGGAGAACGCTATTGCTGACAGGTTCAATAACATGTTTGGTAAAGTCTTGGAGAAAACCAGAAAAAGTGTCACAATCGAATACCACAAAATAGCTCGTCGCCTAATGATGAAATTTTCAGAGGACAAAGTATTGGCCATTACATTTTGTCCGGAATTATATGACATTCTGGGTGGAGACCCTAAGTTGATCAAGATTGCAAACAAAATACCAACCGTGACCAGTAACTCGGATTTTGCGAAATATTTTAGATTCCCTGTAGAAATGAACCAAGGACTGAATTTGAGCTTTGTGTACTCTGATGTGGTGGAGTACAACTTGGTGGGACACACCTCCGTACCGTTACTGCGTGTCATTCCTTTCAAAGTGGATTCTGCCACAAACGCTGGCGAGGAAGGAGGAAACACCTATCACGTTCACCGCGAATTTGTACATCCTCACTATTTGCCCGTCAGTAAGTCGTATTTTGACACTGTCAACATTACTATAAAAGGAGATCTGGGACAAAATATTCCAGTCACCAAAGGGAAAGTCACAGTGAAACTCCATTTTCGAGAACGATTACTCTAACCCTTTGTCAGTCATGTATCCTGTGTACCAAGGAGTCACTCGACAACGAGTACATGGTTTAGGAGATATGCTAAAATCAGCCTTTCGTTCGGTGGCTCCCGTTTTGAAACCGATGGTGACACGGGGATTGCACGCCTTGAAAGATGCCGCGTTGACGGAGGGTAAAGAATTTCTCCAAAATGTCATCATTGACAAACAAAATCCAAAAGAGGCTTTCTTGAGAGCATGCAAAAATGTCTTGCTTAAAACGGATAAAAACATTTTGAGCCGGCGAGAAACTCCTAGAAATGCCTTGGGTGCTGACGAGGCAGGCATTCCTGCTTCCCTGACGCCACAGCAAGGACATAGCAGAAAAAGACGACAAAAACACCCCTTCAGAGGACTTCACACCGCTAGAGCTAGAAAGACTAAGAAAAGAAAAACTGTCCGAGAGTTAGACGTTTTTGATTATTAAAAAAAGAAAATGATGCACCGAGAGTCTTGCGTTTGTTCCAAGTCGGAACTGGATCTGTTTGCCATCCCACCCACCATGATGACAATGCAAGAATCCCAATGGGTCGAATTTCATCCCGTCTCCTCTTTGACGGATTCAGCTCCCATCGAGTTTCACATCAAAGGACAACCCAAAGATCACTTCCATCTGAATAGCAGTTACTTGTACCTGAAACCGAAAGTGATCAAAACGAACAACACCAATCCGGGTGCCGATGCCAGAGTAGCTCCCGTCAACAATTTTATGCATTCCTTGTTCAGCGAAGTGGATTTGTACTTGAATAACAAACTGGTCAGCAGTAGCATGGATACTTATCCATACCGAGCGTACCTAGAAAATCTCCTGATGTATGGAAAAGAGGCTAAGAACACTCATCTGCATGCTTGCGTGGTATGGAAACCTGACACCTCAAGTGAGGGCACGTTTAACGACACAGCCCTGACAGCCGATGACAATCGTCACAACGTGGGTTTTAACGACCGTCGAAAGAAAATCCTGCAAGGTCGTAGTTTAGAACTGATGGATCGCTTGCATTTGGACATGTGGTTGCAAGACAAGTATTTGCTGAACGGAGTGGATATTCATCTGAGACTAAATCACAGCAGTGTCGCTTTCCATTTGATGGCTCATGCCAACGAGTACAGAACCATCATCCAAGAAGCCAGACTTTACGTGCGCCGCGTAGAAGTGTTACCTAAAGCGGGAAACGACATCAGCCACACATTGAGCAGAACGACCGCCAAGTATCCGATACGACGTGTAGAAGTGAAAACGTTCACCATTGCTGCTGGACTCCGATCCAAGATCGAAGATCTTCTGTTCCAAGGACAGTTACCCAAACGTTTAATCGTTGGCATCTTCAGAATGCAGCCCTCAACGGAGCCCACGATCAAAATCCTTTCCAGTTTAAGCACTACAGAGTGTCCAAGATCGAGGTCAGTCGCGATGGCAAGACCTTGTGTACCAGACCCTTCGAACCTAACTTTGCCCAGAAGAATTACTTGAGATCGTACTTGTCCCTATACGAAGCTACCGGACAACTAGGAACCAACACCAGTCACGGTATTTCGTACGAAGATTATGTAGGAGGTTACACTTTGTGGGCCTTTGATTTCACTCCAGACCAAGGCAGCGACGAGGGACATTTCCACCCTATAAAATCCGGTCAACTGCGTTCAGTTTGCAGAAGCTCTCACCGAGACGGTCAACGTCATCTTGTATGCCGAATTCGATAATACCATCGAAATCAACAGTTTGAGAGAAGTCATTCTAGACTATTAGAAACAATGGAAGACTCCTATCCCTCATTGAACGGTAGAGAATCTTTGGAAATGGAATGGGAGGATAGCGTGAAAACAGAACCCCAAGACCAAGACAAAGAGGACGCGTAGTAGTCACGTCCAGATGGCCAGAACAAGAACAACATTTAGTGTCCTGTTTTGCCAAACACCTGGCGGATAAAATTATGGAATTGAGTAAGAAAGATTGCTATGGATGTCAAAATGATCATCCCAGTCAAATTCAATACGATAAATGTTTGATGATGAGTCAAGAAGAAGAAATTGGACTAGTATCTGGACAATGCTTGGAGTCTCATCTCAGAAGAAACAGTTTTGCATGAGTGGTATAAAGGCATACGTGATCATTCCTACCCTCCATTGACTACTCTAGAGATCTATTGCATCGAAGCTCTCTTAGCCCAGAGTTGGGAGACGAAGCGAAGAAACGACTACTTGACAGAGCTTTTCAAGCAAAAAGTCAGGATTGAATTGATGACTTATCATTACCTGTGAAAAAAATAAGAAAAAATGGATACCTGGGAACTTTATTACCTTTGAATAACGGTTCTTATACTGCTTCTTGGAATCCTGTCGTGTGCGCTAAAGATGAACTACCTCATCGCAAACCTCAAGACCATCAAGCTTATGTCATCAACACGGACGATAGTCATCTCCCAGGAACTCACTGGGTCGCCGTCTACTTCCTTCAAGAGGATTGTGTGGAGGATTTTGAATGGTATGGATTACCACCTTTGGTAGACGACATCATCGACTTCATGAGATGACATGCCCAGACAACACGATACAATAATGTGAAATTACAAGGCACAGATTCCATGGTGTGTGGACAATATTGTGTGCATTTTCTTCATCAACGCAGTCTTGGATATCCTTTAGAACATTTAGTGACTTATTTTGATAGTAACTCTTCCAGAAACGATGAGAAAGTAGATCGATGGTTTTGTGACCATAATGGCTATCTTTTGTCTTTAGCTGGGAAACGTAGTGTACATCAATGGCCTTATGACTTCCATCAATGGAAATCTCACATGATTTCACAACGTTGTCAACCTTGTCAAAAATAATTTATTTAATATTATTGTTACTTGTTAGTTGTTAGTTGTTGGTTGAATAAAAAATGTTGTGTTTTGAAAACATGTGTCTGTCGTTTGTTTTCAAAAAAGACTGTGAATATATATGCTCTTTGACTTTCTCTCTATCCCTCACCATGATATTTCGCTATCATAACGTTTCAACCCAAACAAAAAAACACCCTCGTAGGGACGTTTTCTATCGCGTCCGCGTTTGAACCATATAAAGCGGGTTGGTCTCCAGTCTGCCCATCCACTGTTGACTCGTCAACCTATGAAGATGCCTTCCAGACTAGCTAAGCTGAGCGAAGCTTACATCAATTTACATCGTGTCAGGCTAAACCTGATACCGAAGCCTGAAGAGATGGAGAATATCAGGATGTTATCAATAACCCAAGATCTGATAGAAGAGGTTTTCAGAGAGGAAATCAAGAAAGAACAAGAAGAATGGACAGAGAAGTACAGACTTCAGAAGCAGAGAGAACAGCAACAACAACAACAGCAGCAGCAGCAGCAACAGCAGCAGCAAGAACCAGACAGAGGTTTTGTCGACTGCCGTGTGGACACCAAAGAGTTCTCCTTCTCTTTCAGCAGAAGCAAGCCGTATCGTCTAGGAAAGCCTGCCGCCAGACGGGGACGCAATCTTAGACAGTAAAAAAAAAAGATTGCCATCACTTCCCGTCAACAAAAAACAGCCCTTTTCAGGACTATCCCAATACTCTCGAAAAGACATACTAATTCAAATTGGCCAAAAAAATTTGTGTGTTTATGTTTTAAAAAAAAATTAGAAGTGTGTCTATAAGCACTTCGTTTCTCTGTCTTGTCCAATAGTATATGTCTGTGTTTGTAAATAAAAAACGTAACGTGAGTGTGTCTTTTGGGTCCGCACCTTTAATGTAATGGTAAGTTTTGGTGTCAGGGAATGTTTACCTTCACGTCCGTGCTTCACGTATATAAAGCGACGCGATCGTTAGTCTAGCTACCCATCGTTGACACGTTAACACTAAACATGAGTAGCAGAATCACTAAATTGCTTGAACTTCAGATGCACCTGGAGTATGCCAGATGCCTCCTGAACGAGCTGGCCATGGAGGCTATTGCAGAAGAAGCCAGGATAGAGTAGGAGGAAGAGAAGAAAAAGAAAGAAGAGGAGAAGGAATAGAAGCAAGGGATCCTGTCTCACCTCATGCTAAGACCTGTGTGTGAGGTCAAGCTTGAGGTGAGGACACCAACGCCTCCACAGCCACCACTTCCACAACAAAGACTGCCACAACCTCTACCACCAGTACCAAGAGCCGCTGTCCCCCAGGCAGAAAACTGGGAGCAGGAAGCATTGGAGGAATTGGAGAGACAGCGGCAAGAGTGGGAGCCACAGAGACCTCATCCCCGTTTGTGGCATAGAAGAAGAAGACAGAGGGAACAACAAGTGTTCACTATCCCTCAAACTGAAAACTGGGATGATGAGGCCACTCAAGCCCTGTCTGCGCTCGGAATCATACGCATTAATTGGGAGAATGACTGGAGCAGACGTTGTGGTTGTGGAACCAGACCTGGGAGGTGTAACCATTAGCCAGATGCAATTGGAGTTCAAGAAAAAAACAGCCCTTCTCAGGGCTAGCCAGATCTCTAGAAAAGAGAGACTATTCAAGTTGCCAATTTGTATGAATGTGAAGTAGTGTGACTATAAACACTCACTCGTTTAATGGTGTATGTGTGTATGTGTGGCGTTCGCGTTCGTTTGTGTGGATAGTAGAGTGTGTGGTGTTTTGTTTTCTTATCGTTTGTGTAGATAGTAGATATGGTATTTTTTCTTGTCTTCCTTCGTTTGTGTGGATAGTAGAGTGTGTGTTATATGCGTTCGCGTTCGTTTGTGTGGATAGTAAGTATGGTGTGTTTTATGCATTCTCGTCCGTTTGTGTAGATAGTATATATGTGTGTTTTATGCATTCGCGTCCGTTTGTGTGGATAGTATATATGTGTGTTTTATTCATTCGCGTTTGTTTGTGTGGATAGTAGATATAGTATGTTTGTATGCATTCTCGTTCGCTTGTGTGGATAGTATAGTATGTCTTATGCATTCTCGTTCGTTTGTATGGATAGTATAGTGTGTATGTTTTATGCAATCTCGTTCGTTTGTGTGGATAGTAGGTATGGTGTGTTTAATCTTCTCTTCCCGTTTGTGTGGATAGTATATATGTGTGTGTGTGTTTTATGCGTTCGCTTTCTTTTGTGTGGATAGTATATAATATGTGAAGTGAGTGTAAGGGATGTTTTCCTTCACGTCCGTGCTCCACGGATATAAAGCAGAGCGTTCGTCATTCGCGCTATTCTACACAGAATACAACATGGCAAGTAACTGGGAGAGAATGATTAGATTGCAGGAGGTAGTGGACACGTTAGGTATGGTGGAGGAGATGCTAGTCCGAATGCAGTTTGGGGCTTATAGCCCGCACAGATTGGTTATGGAAATAAACAATTTGAAGAGAAGTAAAGACATATTAAATGAAATGATTAGGATTGAAAAGGACGGAAAGGAAGATAGTGAAGACAAAAGGAGAATGAGGGAGTGGAACGAAAAGATAGAAAAGGAAGAAGAAAATAAAAAAAGGAAGAAGGAGGAGAAGGAGAAGGAAAAAAGGAGGAGGAGGAAAAGAATCAGAAGAAGACAAAAAGTGTAGGACAGAAAATAAGAAGTTGGTGGAGGAAATGAAGAACTTAGAAGAAGAAAAAAAGAAGAAGAAGAAATCCAAAGGCCCTTTTCAGGGCCACTTCATATGCCTCGAAAAGATGTATTCTTTCTTGCCTAAATTTTTTTTATTGGATTGTATAATTTATGTTTAACTCCCTGAAACATTATTCTCTTAACCTAAAATTTTTTTAGTCGGTTGTATAATTTGGGTAGGATAGATTGATGTTCATCAATCTATGGAAACGAACGTAAATGCATAAAACATACTATACTATTCACTGACACGAACGCAAATGCATAAAACTTTGTATAGAAATGAAACAGGTGGCATGACATCACGGTACATGCTACATTGTTGCAAATGTCCAGTACCGTGACGTCATCCTACCTGTTCCATTCCTATATCACTTTCTGTCTTCCACTTTTCCTCTTTCTAGTATCACTTAAGTACTTCATCAAAACATTTTATTCTACATAATATTTCTGCATCTTTGTTTTATTCGTGATTAAAATTGAATGAGCGTTTGCATGATTTTGCATTAAGGAAAATATTCTGAAATCGAATCAACCCCATGTCAATTAGTCACAATCTGAAAACCATTAATTCGTCTTTTATCCATTTCATCTGCTGGAGCACTGACTCACAAACAGAAATCGGCCAGAATAAGAATGGGATGCAAACAACAGTTGTATTGTACAAACTTGGGTTATTTTAAATTAAGTCTCATCTGGCTCAATCAAGCTTACAGTGGCCTGTTTTAGAATTTACATGCTTACAAAATATGGATTTTTTTTCTGGATAACCAATGTAAACTTTTGGACAAGTGACAAATAATTTCATTTGCCCAGGAAGATTCTCAGCTTTTTCAGGGCTGTCAGACAGATTTATTTTCCATCAGTTCAGTCTGATTAATACATTAGAGGTCAATGTGTATGTCTTTCATGTATTTGAATTCACTGTCGACCAACCTAACTGTTCTAGACTTTGTTATATGGTGGTAGAATGATATGTGTCGGAGGTCAGTGTTAGCCGTTGGGTGGGTAAGGGTGCTGAATTCTGTCAATATTTGGTTGAGAATCTCAAAAGAAGACGGTTTAGAAAGGTAATGCTTGGATGGTTTTGAGTGGCTGAATTGTTAGACCACTATTGAATGAACATTACTGCTCTATCAGTTCCAGTATGTCTGGTGAATTGTTTTCTTGCATACATTTTACACTGGAGATCATGGTTTCACCCTCTACGGCAGAAAAGAGGGACATTCAAAAGTTCTTAATTTTAGTGCGCTGTGCAACAAATTTCTTCATTGGTGAACAGTATATCAGTGCATCCCCTCAAATTCACAACTTAATTAAAACACGAATTAATGAATTTTACTCCCAGTCATAACTACATTACTTTTCTGATTAACTATTCATTGACTTACGTTTCCAGACTTAGGAAAATCAGTCCTCAGAATAAATGGTACAAATAATTTCAGACAAAAAGAAATAAAAAAATTCACACAATTTGCATCAGAAGAAATGCATGAAATCATGCACTTCTACATGTTTTCTCAGTCTGATTGTCCAATTATTTATGTGCGGTTTTGTGTTCACTATTTTGTATACACTGGAAAACTGCACTTTGGCGGCTTTCAAATAGTCTGTATCTCAGCGAATCTTTGATTCAGCCAAAACCCACCTGGATCTAATCCATGGCTGTATTGAAAACGTGGCAAAGTTTCGATGATGAAATCTATTCTGAAGGAATATTTATGCATCGTTAGGTTGTCATTGAATAGACAGATATCTCGGGTATCGGTGCGAGAACGGGTAGTACCGTAATGTTCCGCAACGTTGGAAACACTTTGAAGGGATACAAATGCCCAGCGACACTAACGGAGTCAGGCACAGGTACCTCGACGACAGAGTATTTTGTAAAAAATCTTGCATATATCATTCTGTCAGGAGGTGGTGAAGATGTGTCATCTCCCCTACTAGTTTTGGGTTTTGCTTATCGTGACCTAAGAGATGATTGACCACGGTGCTATTACCGGGATCTAGTAAACAATAAAATACAATAAGAACTTAATTGATGGAAAAAAGAGATCTGAACAGAGGTATATAATAGAATAACACGAGCCCACGTATGTAAAATATAATAATTTAATCAAGTACATAAACAAATTGCAATGGTACATGACATTTGAATGATTGACATTCTCTAAGAATTTGAGTTACAAAATGTATACGAAATTCAGTTAGCCGTTCTGCTTTACTGAATGAACAAGCTTCATCATCGAGTGAGTAATCGAACTCAGACCGCTGGCATGGCAGCATCACCTGATGCGTCCGGTCCATTCCAAATCACCACTGGTGGAAGGTCTCTCTCTCTCTCTCTCTCTCTCTCTCTCTCTCTCTCTCTCTCTCTCTCTCTCTCTCTCTCTCTCTCTCTCTCTCTCTCTCTCCTCTTCGGGTCATCACTGTGAAATACAGGTATGGAGTTATTTCCTCCAAAATAAAAAATATAGTACCCAACCTAAGTACGTGTCAGGTATATCTTCTCCTGGAATCAAACAATATTCCCACTCTTCTGCGTCAGATATCGTCAATCGAAGTTCAACAGAACTAACCGTGGTCACTTCGCAGCCACACATAATCTCACAACCCAATAAATCGTGAATTTAAGTCTTCCTAGCTGCTGTCGCATTTCTGCTGAGACCATGACGTAATTAAACCTCTCAGATACTATTAATAACCCACTGTGGCTATCAATTTACCAGCTGAACTATGCTAGTCTGCACACGTTACATCATTCTCGGTTAAAGAGAATTCACAACTTAATTACACACGAATTAATGAATTTTACTCCTTGTCATAACTACGTTACTTTTCTGATTAGCTATTCATTGATTTACGTTTCCAGACTTAGCAAAATCAATCCTCAGAATAAATGGTACAAATGATTTAAGACAAAAAACTTAAAAATTCACACAATTTGCATCAGAAGAAATGCATGAAATCTTGCACTACATGATTTCTATTACAAAGAAAACAACTAAATCCGAACTCATTCATGTAACGAAATATTGTGTGACATTCTTACAATACATGAATCAAATAATATGCGCGGTTATTTTCTGATCTCAAGGAAAAATTGAAGTATGAACTTAAAATGAATAAATTCAACAGACAATTACAAACTTGCATCAATTAACACATTGTATGCAATCGAGACAATACTTTTGTGCCTTCCGAAGCCTTAGCTCTCTTATCATCGGAGAATTCTCTCTGTCTATTCTATGGACCCCCTGTCTTTTGGACGATTTGTTTAACGAAAGAAATTACTTATTGATTTTCCTAGAAGTCCCCCAGAATTTCCCCCTCGACAGAAAACTTTGGACCGACTAATATTGAGAGGGAAATTATTTTAAAAGCTTGAATTCCGTCTAGGAATACACATACTCTCATTTAGCTTAGCCAATCAGGATTACTTATTTAACAGTCAAAAATAATCACTCCCTGAGAAGTCAGAATAATCCACTCTAGTCCGCCTTTATTAACAAGTATTCTGGAAAATATAACTTTATGACACCTGTTTCAAACAATTTATGGTGAGTCGAACCCATACGTCAAACTTTATGTTCTCGTGTCACGCTAAGCACGACAGAATGTACAGAGAAATTATCTCTGCAAAATTTTACTCCCTTACAAACTCGTTTGACTTTCCGACTACGTTGAGCAGTTTGTGGTCTCTGCTCGATTTCTCCAATCCAGAACTTATTACATTTGCTTGAGTCTGGTTCAAAATAAAATAAATCACCTTTGCAAGTCTCATTCAAATGCCTACTGTCACTCCCTTCGCGATTGGAGATTTCAACCCTAGTCTGTTGTTTGGTTAGCCGTCGATAAATGCGGAACCCATCTTGCACAACTCTTTCTGAATCTTCAATAAATTAAAAAGCAACTGACGTATTCCCCCGCGATAATAGAAATGTATTCCACTCCACTGTGCACTCCCGCTTCATAACATCCTCAAAATTGTAGGATATGATAGAATCACATCCCTAAGCTGTATCCAAGTCGGCATTGATATCAGTCAGAGAGCTCGCTAAAAGCTCCTGGATTTTAAAGTATGCTCTTTTCCCAGTAGTAGAGTTCTCCTTCTCAACATTTTTACGTCACTGTCATTTACATAGATTACGTCACACATATATATCTGCATATATCATGACTGCTGTACTTGCAGCTGCAGATAAGTTTTACAGAAGGTTAGTTGTTCTAACGATCGATGTTAGATTTATTCGGGTTCAAAGAAGCAGAAAATTTATAATCAATATTTGGAACTAATACCCATCGTACGCTATCTTTCATAATAGTGTTTTGATTCAGAGTTACAACTAGCTTAAAGAAGACACTCCTGACCTAACCTACAATCTGATTTGTCCACTTGATGCACATGACGAAGTCAAATAATTATTTTAAAGTTTCTGTTATAATGGTCGAAAATGTGTGGTTATAACAATAATTATTATTCTTATTATTCTT
>JAECUM010047735.1:0-20002 GCA_016617855.1 Megalonaias nervosa
AATTTTACCAGAGATAATGCCGTAAAAAACATTGTTTTTGACATCGTAGTTTTGTTCGGGAAATACCCTAATTATTGCACAAAAATTCTCGATAATGTTAAACTACATAAATAATTCCGTGTATATGTTTGGTGCCCTTGTTTGCATATTTAATCACGTGTCTAGTTATGTATTTAATATATTCTGATTTACGTGTGTACAACTGCTAAGGAAATGAAATGAACGATAAGCAAAGCATAAGATTTTGAAACGCATTAAAGGTTGCAAATGCTTTCCTTTAAGTCTAACTTTGTATCAATCAACTAGATTTTTTTCTCCAAACAGTGGTATAACTTTGATGGAAAGTTAGGACAAATAATTTTGAACCTACCAACATTCAGTGGATACGCACTACAATGTGAAGAACTAAATTAATAATTTGTCTTCAGCATGTTTCACTTTTTATTATAGACGTCTATTTTTCATCTGAAACTTGTTTCCATGCTAGTGTTACACGCTGAATGAGTGTATCAAAGAAGGAAGAACAACACCCACAGGAACATACTGATAGAACGGGTCCTGTGCAGAACAGAATGTTAGGCTACTGTGATAGTTTGTCCACCAATATTTGGTCTCGAAATTAGGCTTCGACAAATTTTTTTTAGACTGGTGCAATGTCTAGAGCCACAGAAAACGATACCTAGTTATCCAGCAGATCTGTTATGAGTGGTAAATTGAGACCCGTTCACAAGACACGTAATTTTCTCACTCCAAACACAAAATATCGGTCATAATTAGTTCTTTCGTTTAATTTGTTCGCGTTTACTGTTAGCACACTTCCTTCAACGTGAAGAGACCACTCAAATTTATCTGAGGTTACATTAAGTGCTGCCCAGTTTATTGGCAGGCGATAAGTGATCTTTTCTTTTCTTTGTTGTTATTCAGAAATCGTATCAAATAAAAGTGCGGATTTATTTTAAAGCCGTTTAAATGTGTCAATATTTTCCTACATGCATGTATACTGGACGCTCCACTTCCCTCATCTCTCACTGATACTCTGGACATACAACTGTTTTGAGACATTAATTAACTATGAATGAATTAAGTATTAATTGCATTTACGATTAAGGCTTCGCATTTCATTGTTTTCGAGGCCTCGGGTGGCCGAGTGGTCTAATCTGCT
This sequence comes from Megalonaias nervosa, assembly GCA_016617855.1. Lineage (NCBI taxonomy): Eukaryota > Metazoa > Mollusca > Bivalvia > Unionida > Unionidae > Megalonaias > Megalonaias nervosa. The sequence goes on from JAECUM010047735.1 coordinate 1,163, forward strand.
CGCGTTTACTGATCACTGTCATCTCACCTGTCCGCGTGGATTCGAGTCTCGAGATCGGTTAATGTGGGAATGCTAGAAAGCTTGCCAGTAGCTTCTCGTAGATCGGTGGTTCTTACGGAGGTTTCCCCGGGTTCTTCCTCCACCATTTATACTGGCCGCCATGTGTAGCCTATCATGCGCTGAAAACCCCGAAAAAGAACAACAACTTTATAGTCTTCACTGACAAACAATGAGAGAAAATAGTTAATTTTTCCAGCAGGTGCCGCTGCGCTCGGTTTGGTCCATAGCGCGAGGAACAGGCACTGTGTGCAGTACATATATGACAGCTTGCGGTTGACTCTGTATCACAACAAATATGTCATCAAATCATTGCACTGTGTCGTCTGATAAACTGAGATTCGAAAGAAGACAAGCGAATGCAAACATTTCATGATGTTAAAAGAGGCACAAAAAAGACATTTAAGACACTAAGACCATACGTATGTCGATGTATATATGACTACAGTGTTACGTTGAATTCTTTTTGTAAAATAATAATTCAAGCCTATGTTGATTAATATGCATTCATGAGACTGTCTATAGTCTATATTAATTCCATAGGTAGTCATGAGACTGTCTATAGTCTATGTACGTTAATTCAATAGACATTCATGGGCCTGAGTTACAAGATTTTGGAGAAGACAATTCGCTGATTTCCACCATTGCACCTATATAAGTAGATATATGGTTAGTTCTAGCATTTTGGAGCATTAATTAATTATGTCATTACCATAATTAATTAATAGCAATAGAGGTTGTGAACAACTCGTGTAGGGAACCGACAACATTAAACTAAGAAATAAATATATTATGAGCACACTATCCCAATATTTACATGTTACATGTAATAATGATATAATGGCTATCTGGAGCTATAACCATGATGGCAGATGTTTAAAACAATACATTATAAAGAATTAAAATATACGAATTTTTGTATTCTATTAAATTTACAGTCTAATTTGAAGATCTCGTAAACTTTACTAGGTAATCTACAAAATGATTCAATAGAATTAGATCAAAAGAAAAAAAAACACTATATACTTAAGAAAACAACAATCAATTTCTTAAATAGTCACATTAGAGTCAAATATAGGAAGGCCAAATTTGACATAAATATGAAATAATTTATACTTCTATAGGGCCATGAAAAATTGTAAAGCTTCAAAATTGCTGGCAATTAAAGTACCTGTTTTAGACAAACGTCATGTTAGCATGATGATAGCACACACAAAACCCCCAATTAATTAGACATAAAGTATTCTCTAGTTGTTTTATACCGTTTTAAATGACTGAGATAGGAAAATTTGCAAAGGAAGATAAATAATAGTATTTACTACATTCCTGGAAGTCCAGTTGCTTGCACAGTTTTCATTCAACTGTGGGAATAAATTAGACGTGACGAAAATAAAATAAAATACGCTGAATTAAAAGCATAATAAACTAAAAGGTCTATTTAAATATTACCAGTCAAGCGAAAAAAGATTTCCATGCAAAAGAGGTTATGTTAGTCACGTGGATGACCAGTGGAAAGCAGACATTGTTGACATACAAGCCTATACAATACACTAATTGAGATAAATATATGCTGACAGTGATATGTATTTACTTATTATACGCTTGGGCTGAAAAGGAGAAACCAGAACTGGAGGATGAAAAAGGTCTTGGAGGAGCTAAAACCAGAAAAGAACCAGTGTTGCGAATCACAAAAGTTGTACAAAGGAAAATGAAGCATTCCCTGCAAAACGATAACAATTAACACGTTCTCTGTCAATAAAGAGTAGAATATGGAAGTATTTTTGCTCAGAATTAAACAAGAACATGGGTTGATAATTTACAAAAACAAATTGATCTTTACAATAACAATTATCGTACATCAATAAATATGACTCCAGTCGAGGCTAGCGAGGAAGGGAATAGAACAAAGGTATGGATCAACCAGTTCGGTTCCCTAACAGGTGACCAGTTCAGTTCCTCTAACTACTTAATCGTCCAGAACACTCAAATTTAAAATAGGTGCAAATGTCAGAATTTGAAATGGAAACCAATCTTTGGAAAGGGCTGCCTTCCTAACTTTACTGAGGAAATATTGAAAATCACGCAGACAAGCTTAGGTGATACAGTTGTTTGCAAAATGGAGACTTGAAGGGGGAGGGTTAAGGATAACTTTAAGAGGAATAAGTTGAACAGGTTTTATGAACAAAACGGATGAATGGGAAAAGAGATGCACCAATGAATCGGAAAATATACGATAAATCGTTAAAAGTTGGGATACAGCTAAAACTATTATTGACATTAAAAATTGATATACAAAAACTTACACCTCTCAATCGTAGCCTAGGGAAGCAGAATACATAGAAATAATCAAAATCCAATCAGTTGATATTGGAAAGGTGTATACGCTACATGAATGAAGTACAATTATGTACATCTTTCACGCTGTACATATATGCCGATTTTGAAGGTATACATTTTCAAAACGTTCCTTCTTGATCTGATTGAAATTTTGAAAAAAGGAAATAAATGATACAATCAGCATTGGAAACACGCTTCGTTGTTCAATGTTAAGGATACAACATAGAAAAACTTAGTAGAATAACGAATTACAAAACACTAGTGATGTAAAGATATCATAAGATCAGCGAGATTAAATAGTATTACAGTGGGGAAAATGAAAATATTAGAGATCAATCGATACAAAATTGCACATAAATGTGGAAAAATAGAAAACAAAGACTTCATGTAATTGCACAAGAAAAATCAGTTTCACGTTCATTTTTTTAAATAAATATTTAAATAATCGAATTCCGGTTAAAAAAAAAAAAAACTAGTACAGAAACTTACCCGTATACTGCAATATAATTTAATAGAATAAACTGGTTAACTCCAATAAAACAAGTTAACATAAGAAATGAATTTAGCAAGAATTATTTTTTTTTTTACTGTACCAAAACTACATTTTAAAATTTGACAACGACGATCGTATGAGCTGATATAGAGCAGTGTGACGTGAGATTTAGGCGAAATAAGCTTAACATGGCAGCGTGGATGACATAATTTGGTTGTGGGGTTTTATTATTAAATTGAATAGACAAAAATGTGATAGAATCATTCAAAGTCAGTATACAAATTTCTTATTTATTTCCAGACACGAGAGCCATTCTCTAATAATGCTGCGTTCTAATCAAATAACAACATATTATATATGAAACAATTTAATTTGACATGTACAGTTTTAACAATTTTACAACAGTATAGTTTGAGATACATTGGGATATTAAACGAAAACTTGATCGATAATAAACATGAAAAACATTAAACTGTACACCAACGATTGCCGAGCATACTCCTGATGCCGTGTTATCTGCTTACAAATATAAATAAAACTACAGATCAGATACTGTTGAACACTGCAGAACCTTGTCGATTGATACAACGAATATGAAAGTACTGTCTGGACTTTATTCTTTCTATAAAGTAGTGAGATATTAGTAGATGAATAGATGGTGCATTGAATCAAATTATAAGGTCTTATACAATCTGCATCTTGCGTGCACATGTTCAGAACAGAACATTGATTGCATGGAAATTTTCGACATTAGCAGACACTGTAAAAAATGAATAGAACTATATATGTTAGTACAGCACGCTTGTTACACAAACAAAAACATTATGACAAAAATTCGAAAAATTCGTAACAGATTCAGAGAGAAATTAGAATATGCAAGCGGTGGAGATGATATATTTCCGTTACCAAACTGACATGTCTATAACACTTTTTCATAAACAGACTTACACTGGAAATTAAATATTGTCATCAATATCAAGGCAACATTTACCAGAGTCTGACATCATTAATCAATATTCCACTTGTTACGCCAACCGATGGAATACCACCAGTTCCTGGTAACGCACGGACTAGCCGTCGATGACCAGAATTTATGATACGGGAAAGTACTGACGAGAAAGCCGCGCTCATACATTAATGTACGATCAATGACTGCAGCTGATTTGAAGAGAAATCGCTAACGATCTAGCATTTACAGAAAGCAACGTTCAAACTATTTTATTCTAATGGATCTCATGAAGAAGAAATTATACACGACAAAAATAAAAAGAATACCATAGCAAAGGAGAAAAGTTCAGAGACAGGTGACTGCTTGAGTCAAGGATAAAGATAACAAGATACAGGGACTCGGCATTTAAACGACCAGGATGATGCATTCCTTTATACGTGTCTATTGATAGCGGTGATTACGGGCATACTTTAAACAATCTTGACAGAAAGGAAACAAGTTTAAAAACCCAGTCCACCTAAAGTGATTGATTTCTATTGAGTTTGTGAAGATCTAGCAAAATGCGAATACACATCCACTGCACCTCTGATAAGTTTAAGTTATGGTATTAGTTACATGTTTTCGTAGAAATGAAGACAATATGCGTCGATTTTTAACCCGATTCATGGCAACGTACTATAACTGCACAGCTTATAACAAGCACAAGAAGACATCACAATGAATTAAATACTTCTGTCCAACACACCACAGTATCACATATACCCCGAGCAGGAATTAAGCCATAACAGTCATTCACAGCAATAAAGAAGATGACTTCAAATACCTCGACCGTACCAGTAGTTTGGTATAAAGGTGAAAGGAGATGCTAAGAAATGCAGTGGTAAACAATCTGGATATAATGTTCATGAAAAAACAATACCATATCGTGTGGAAGTGATGATCCATACAAAGATCTGTAGTTGCCTAGTTCGTTAAAACAGATAGGAAATTATGAATGGTAGACTGAGAAATGTTTTGCCAGAGGTATGTAACAGACGAAACAGTGCCACTGACGCTACAGTTAGCGATGAATAAAACTTAACTGAGAAAATCTTTAGACTTTCATATGCGAATTCATCAGTGTCCACAATATCCTCGCGGTTTTCCTCTACAATACTTCAGATTTAACACAACACTTGCAAACGTATCTGGATTGATCAAATCATGTAACCGGTATTACAAACTTGAAAACATTTGCCTCGAATACAATACAATTAATTCGAAATCAATTACGTAATAGGCCAATAATAAATATATAAATGGAACTGCGTTCTTTTACGACCACATAGCTGTCAATATAACTTTAGCAGAATACACTATTGATTCTCCCAGAACGAGTTTAAAGGGTGTTCCTATACTGAGCATCACAAGAAGTGGATAATGTGACTTTGAAAGCCGAGCAATATCACAAATATCATTGACTATAAAAGGTCTACTTAATATCGTTAATTAAGTATGGTTTGTATGTGACAGATCAGTTTATATAAGCCACAAGGGACCCTGTGTGGTAGAGTGGTCTAAAACGCTCGAATTTACCGATCACTGCCATCTCACCTCTGTCCGCGCGAGTTTGGGTCTCGGTCTTGGCCAGTGTGGGTGTGTGATAAAGCTTGCCAGTAGCTTCCGGAAGGTTATACTAAGCGCCATGTAAGCCTACCTTGGGCTGAGAAATTTCGATAACAGTAACAACAATGTAAGTCATACAATATTTGTTTGAAGAATGTCAAAAGCATACAGAACTCAGTAGGACAGATGCTAACAATGAAGAACATATTGCAAATCAACAGAAACGAAAATGTAGATTTTCACAAAATGTGTATACCTTCTGTGCCTGATAATCGGGTAAACACTAAAAACAGTCAATGATTAATTGTGTTTAATGTATGTATAGATGTATTTGAATGAACCTCATAACATTGTAATTTACGGTGTGACTGTATAAGACGTAATGTTTGCACTGAATCTGACAGACTGAATACAAAACCTTTTGGTTACATTGTTATCATCAGGCCAACTTCTTTATTCGACAAAATTTAAAATAGAAAGTGGTTACTCAAAGATGAGACGATGATTCTGATAGAACCTGAGGATAAATTAGACAAGTGGTTGGAGTTTCTAGAGCTGGGTACCACGAAAATTTCTGTACCACGGTATACCGCGATATTTCTGAATATACCGCGATACGTACGTACCGCGGTATACCGCAGGTGCATTAGTGACCAATAATTTAATGTTCTCGGACATGGACCTGATAAATTTTTAATAAAACAATTCCGTTTGTCAATAGCTGAAAATATACTGCGTTGATTTATAGTAAAAACAAACCAATATAATATACACATTACATTATTCTTTTTCAAAAAATAATTGTGTTCAGATAAAACAAATCCCTGCTCTGAAGAAAATCGCAGCCCCCAACCCCACCCGGCCCGAAATTACCTATTAGATGAATTTGCTATGTGTATGTTAATAATTGTATAAGTTGAAATCTAGAAACTGTAACTAAAGTGGGATGATTAAACTTGTACTATCGCGGACACCCCATGAAAGTCACTGTGACGACATTAGAGACCTTGTTGATGAAAATAAGAAGTATTGACACTGAAGCCTACAATTTACTAGCTACGCTTTTGATACCATGGGCAGGGAAACTTTGAATGGGATGTCAATACCCAGGCAAAATATTTAAGTGAGAGAGAGAGAGAGCAAGTAAACATCCAGTAAACATAAAATACACTTACTCAACAAACGAGGAAATATTCAGTGGACTTAAAAATTGCATAATATTCAAGCAGAAAACAAATGCTCTCCTGAAAATCCAAGTCGATTCAAAGTCTTACAAACGACTGCCTGTTCTTCACACATTAACATATGTTAGCAAATAATTAAAAATTACTGCTTTTCTCTAAATCAGAAATTTTTACGAAGTTGCACTTGGTCCGATTATCTTTCAAAACATTCCATTTGTTCACTACGTTTCCATATGTCAAACGTGTCAAACATGTGATTAAAGGATTATAAATATAATTATATTTGTAATGTTTGAAATTAATTTGCGACAAATGCAACTGTTTTGTAAAAACAAGAATATTTTTAAAAATTATTTTGTCGTGAAAAATAAAAACATGCTGTTAACATAAATAAATTCGTACTAAGATTGCAGAGGAAAATATATACATTCATTATTGACATAATCAAGAGACGTACCGGTACAGTAAGAAAGTTCCGTGGTACGTACGACCGAAAAAAATTACCGCGGTAAATCGGTATACCGGTAATGTCGCGCACCTCTTCACTGGTTTCTGTGTATCTATGATAAAAAAAACAACTTTTTGTATGACCGATGAGTGTGACAACCTAAATGATGTAACAAGGAAAAACTACCTAACAAAACTAACTTATGATGGTTAACACTCGAAATATAAGTATAGTTGATGGTGAAATTCATAACGTACCTACATCGAAATATAAGTATAGTTGATGGTGAAATTCATAACGTACCTACATGAGCACATTTGGTTTTTAATGGTTTCTATATCGAGTAGAAGAAAGTCATGAAACCAATGTTTGAAGTCATCCATGCTAAATAACAGGCAACATTGCAGACACTTTTTAAAAAATAAAATTAAATAAAATATACTGAGAACTGAAATCCTATTCGAATATCACGCAATACATTCTCGATGAAGAAACGGTTGTCGACAATGTTACTTTTTTATTTCGAAGCGTCATCTCGTAATCCTATCATATGAGTAAATTCACTTCCTGGTCATTTTCCTTGCTAGTTCAATGCTTGGTAATTTTCTTTGCTAATTCGATTTCTGTTATTTTCCTTCCTAATTTAAATAATTAATCCTTGTGCATCTCGACTTTTACATTCTTTTTGGTTACACTTTATTTATTCTTTACCAAACGTTCTATCCATCTGTACCATTCCTGAATGAAAGGTTTTGACCATAACCCGCACAGTTTAAGTTATTCTTGAATAGTGAAGAAATTTTCTTATTCTTTGAGGGACACCAAACATGTTTTCCATTGATGATCACCAGTGTCATAGACCTTTATGCTGTCATTAATGTAACTGTATCAGTTTTCTATCTAAAGATAAATACCAAGTAAATCTGTATCAGTCATTAACAATCTCATTATGTCACTGTATTAGTCATTAACAATCTCATTATATCACTACATATTCATCAACAGTCTTATTCTATAACTGTATTAGTCATCAACAATCGCATTCTATCACACTATATTGTTTTACAATTTGTTGCAGCAGAATTAATATATCAACCATATGGATAACTTTAGCACAGTAGATCTCCCGTATTCGTTTCGTTAACTTAATTTTCTTGTTTTTCAAAGTAACCAGTATTAAATTGTCATAAATAATTGGTTTTATTTTTTTTAGCCAGTAATGTAAGTAATATGAATTTTTAGATTTTAAAAAATATTTTCATCTATTCATATTTGTACTGGAGTTCTTATTTAAAGTTCTCAATTTTTTTTCCGCCAAAAGCACTGTTTTCATCAATAAAAGAAAACTAATGTCTCACAATCATTTCCTGGTTTTGTCTCAAATTTCAATTTAGGATATTACCCATGGATGTTGTTCAAACAAGGCAATTGTGCGTATCTTTGACCAGTTTAAATTAAATTTTATGTAAATATTTGATCTTCTGTAGACAATGCTACATTTCTTATTTTACGGACATGACAATAGTCAGGTACACAATATAAATTAAACATACAGAACAAATAAGTTAAAATATAGTTCGTCATCCTCTGTAACCTCCATAGGTTCGGATTCCTCATACACTTTGCAGTCTTAACCAAAGCAATTCGATATACCAATGGCGTATTAATACGCACATATAAAACATTGTTTCAATAGTATACTATGTTTCCACAGTAGGCTATTGTTTTCTATACGCTGTTCATCAGTGATAAATCTTCGCTGATCAACCATTAGTGACTTACGATACTACAGAGAAAAAATAATAATCTCCGTTTTCTAAATGAACCAAATATGGCAAATAGTTTCATCGAATCCCCCCCCCCCCCTCTCTCTCTCTCTCTCTCTCTCTCTCTCTCTCTCTCTCTCTCTCTCTCTCTCTCTCTCTCCTGCATAAAGAACAAAATGCTCAAAAATCTGTGGAGTGAGAGAGAAAAAGAATTTGAGCCAGATGAAACCATTGAAACTGAACTTACACCAATTAACATATAAGAACCTGGGGCGTCGTAATGCGTGTGTACACTTTTCATGGGATTTAAATACAGGGTTCACGATACCTACAAGTGGCGTACTAACGGTAGATGGCGCACGTGGAGACGATGATGGCCCAAAGCAGTTTTGGCGCCCCGAGACCTCTGACTCTCGGATCAATAATACGACACAATACCAATAATACAAAGTTGGAATTTCCTGTCGAGACTGTTCGGTAGGTACACTTGTCGGTTAGGAGACACACACATACTGTAAACTATTTAATGCTATGTTTGCTATTTGTTTTATAATATGGTTCTAAGAAAAACCAGATTATTTAATATTAAAATGTCCGAAGATCGCTCTCCCCCCACCCCCCATCTTTCTCTCAAACTGTGATGATTGGTCAGGCAGCAGACTAATCGACCAAAGGAACATTAGGGTGGGCAATTTAAAAATACCTTTATGGTAAGCCCCCCCCCCCATTACCCCCCCCCCCCTTTCTCTCTCTCTCTGGACCATCGTAGCAAGATACAGGCTAAAATCGGCGAGAAAACGACCCTAGCGGATTTTCGCCTGTGTCGCGCGATTATGTCTCTGGACCTATGAATGATGACAATATAGAGACAAACTGACCAACAAGAAGGGAAAGAAATAAATTGAGGACAAAAAACAAATCCATGGGTTGTAGCAATGTCAATTAAAGCATACTAACGACTTATATCATTTGTAAATACATTTAAATGTTCGAATAACCTCTTGTTGGTTCGTTATTTCGCTCACTTTATATTTTCCACTCCTTTCAATATACTCGGCGTTAAGTGATTGGCTACGCATTCAGTGTTCAAGAAGCTAACTTTGCTGTGTTTGCATTGCTCGACTTTCTTCATTTAAACCATCTTTCATCTTTCATGTTTAAATCATACGTGTGTCTTATATTTATTTAATGAATATTAATGAAAACTGAAGCTGAAATAAGAAACCAAAAACAACGTATAGATTTGCAAAGAGGATCGTGAATAGCCGCAAAAAATAAGAACTACATTTTGTAGCGGACACACTGGCGAGTTCATTCACTTCTTCAATACACAGTTGCCTGTAGTCAATCAGAACTCCGTTGGAAATGCAAGTATATGTCTTGTATGTGATATAAATAAAATATATGCATAGTATGCTGTATCAATGATATACCACTCATTGTATCAATTTTTCATTAAAAGGAAGCTCGGCACGCTCCGTTTCCTTTTAATTAAAAATGTATACGTTTCGCGTTATGCCAATGATACAGCGTACATACTACACGTATCTCTCTCTCTCTCTCTCTCTCTCTCTCTCTCTCTCTCTCTCTCTCTCTCTCATAGAGATATCTGCAGTCTGATGCAGTCTAAGGATCGAATTTGATAGAGTGTTTAAAACTGGTTCTACAGCACATAAAAGCGTTTATTAGTCGTGATTTGAACGTTAATACAAACATTTTTTTTTGTGATCCCACTCGGGCAAATCTATGTATTTGCTCGCTTTTAGTGATCGATCCCTATCTATACCAAACATTGTTTAAATATTCAGTCCTGTCGAACATCCATCTTGTACTTTCGATTATTTCCAGTCCGACTTTGGTATTGAAATGTCGAAGGTGACGTCATCCATTTAAACTTTACTTGGTGTTGAAATGTCGAAGGTGACATTATCTATTTCAACTTTACTTGAGAAATTTAGAGACTTTATTCTATGTTACAAGTTTCTAGTCTTAAGTTTTACTAGGTAAGTAGCTTCATATATCTGCTCTTTGAATCAAGCTGCATCTTTGCAGAACCCAATTATTTTCATCAAATATGTCTTAGTGCTGTTAACACAGTGTATGCAAATCTTGTTCTTATCACCGTAAAATGTACGTTCATTGACATTTCTGTTAAAAGAACCCACAAGACTTATTAATAATGTTCTTAAAATTATGTCTATCCATGCGTCATAAATCTACTCCAGGTGTAAGATGTTATAGGAATAAATGATCATGGCTGGGTATTTATCGATGTGTAAATTTTATCTAATCGCTCACAAAGTAAATAAAGTCCGAATATTTAATCGAACAAAACATTCACTTTTATGATAGAAGCTTTTTTTTATTAGCCTCTTAACTGCGAAAGAACACATACCCCAATCTTCGCTGGCCAAGATTCGTCGATACTTTATACAGTAATATGAAGCAGAATGTCAAAGGGGGTCATGCCATTGATATATTGTTATAATCATTATTTTAATGTATAAAAAATGGTTGTTGCGGTTAAACCAGGATACTCCTTTTTTCTCGAAAATTACGCTTGCGTATGGCACGTGTTGTTATAGCAACGTTGTTGTCACTTTCTACGCATTTCCGTCTTTCAAAAGCAAAATCGTGTCCATTTTTAGTGAGATCCCTTGTTTGACATATGACCCTGACCTTTAATAACCACCGCTGTAACATGATGTCGAGGTGAAATGCAATAATTTCCGAAGATTGGCTTGTAAAGCCTACCACATGCCTTCGTAGGCTAAAGGGATGAGTGGTGGAGTACAGGAAGGTCTGTGCAATTACATTGTTTTAACTTATAATGGTCCATTTTTATCTGTGGTTTGTAAATTTTGATTGGAAATCACAGGAGTGGGTGGGTGAGTTTTTGTTGTTGTTGATATTAGGATGTAATGGGTTGATATAGATAAAACTTCACATCAAATGACGTGGAAACAGGGAAACAAAAGTAGTCCGCAGAATTTATCGATGTGTAAAACATTCCAGTTCATTATCACGTGACAGTTGACATCCAATAAAATTGCAGAAAACGCTTTCAATTCATAAAAATTAGAATTATATTAAATGTAATATTGCTAACTTTCTTTGATATTGGTGAATCAAATATTGAAGTGTTCTTTGGATTTATTGGAGTACAAATATTTTAATATATATTTAGCTTTTTTGAATGTGTTTGATGGATTACGAGATAATGTGCACCTATTTGGAAAGTCAACACAAAATAAAAATAATATATGTGTTTAATGTATGTGTTCACTTTAGAAAGGTATCCTTTATATGAACAGGTTTCTACACTAAATATGTGTCTGCTCTAAGCAGGTGTCCTTGTAGATAAGGCTCAACAGCGTAATTACTCCTAAAAATAAAATAGTTTTAGTTTGCGTTACAACGTATATAATTGTGTCATTCGTACACTAACTGGAAAAAACTTATATTTTAATTAATAAATATCATTAATTAATTATTAAATCAATTAAATAATTCATTCATGCGCTCGAAATCTTGAGCTAACAGTATTTCTTTGTATAGTTGCGCTAGTGTATTTGCGATTTTGATGTAGGTGAAAATTGGAATGAGCAAAAACCTCTATTGTAATTGTAGTTAATTCTTAATTTATCCATGATTTGGTTGTTAATTAATGAGCCACAAACTTCTCTATGTATACTATTTATATCAAGCCGAGGAAATGAGAGGTGGATGCCTTTTCGAACGAAACGCAAAGACAGATATATAAATGAAAAGAAGAATTAAAAATATTGTAACTAGAAGCCATCGTTCTCAGGATACCAAGACACCAAGACACCAAGACACCAAGAGAAAACTTTCCGAATGATGGCGACATTATTTAATCAGCAGCCAGTGGATGACACGTTTTAGTCACAAAAAGGTGTTGTCATCATTATTTCGTAATCCTCAGAGTTTACTTAGCATACTGATGTTCGATTGGTCGGTGACTTGACGTTAGCCAATCAGATGTGAGTGCTTTAGTTGGGTCTGAGTTTGAAAATCGTTTGTATCGATGAGAAAGGAAATAGTAGGGAAAATGGGTGAATAAAGGTAATAAAATTCTCTAAAAAATTGTTCAAAGAGAAAGAGAGAGAAAAAAATGGAAAAAGGTCGAAATAAAGAAAAAAAAAAATGTCATCCATTAAAAACAAACAAACAAACATCCGCAGCATAGTATTACATCGTTGGCACCTTCAAAGGATCTATGGCTGTGTTTGTCTGTCCATGAGTCATTAATTAACAATTAGAGAATAAAAATCAGACATTCCAGAACCAGTGATTTCTCGGCCATAATCAGGCAGTATCAGTAGCTAAATAAACAAAATTAATAACCGCTAATTCCATCAACTGCAGCCGCTCATTAGCACGAGCTCTGGTATTAAACTCCAATGCTTCGTCGAGCAGAGCAATTTATAAGTTGTAGAGACGAACACAGCAAAACTGCCCGTTCTATCACACAATAAATTAATACTGCGGATGATGCGAGAGCTTCAGTGACACCGGACTGATAAAGTCTGATAGCCGAGACATGAGGCGGATAAGCCGTTACCGTTTCGAACATTTACCATGCTAAGTTAGTGAATGGTTTTCTTCAACGTCCCAAATGGAAGACCAAGATTTCTGGCAATATACACCACATTCCTTCCGGCACGCTATAGTTTACTCAAAATACAACAAAGTCTCGGCTTGGCGTCGTCATTGCACGTTATTTCGCCCATCAGCGAAGAATTTATCGCATTGGAAACTTTCTGGCTTTCTGTATTGTTATGCTGAACGGCAGACCTACTGCATGGTTAGACTGACATATGCTTCTAGGCGGCCACACTGGCTTCGCAAAGGTTCTACTGTTTTATATGAGGGATGAAGTCGAGTGACAGACAATTTATCACAGAATGCCGGTACATCCACAAGTAGAATACCGAGCATAGGTTGTATACAGAAATTGGATAATTGATGGTTTATTCAGGCATTCTGCTTATGTAACTGCAGAAGAATTTGAGATGTTCATGTAGCACATGAAGACACGGCTTCATAACTGCATTTCAGAGTATTGCAGGAGAAGAAAATGGAAATCTATTGGATATATCAATTAGGTATTGTTTGTCAAATCATATTTATCATCTAATAAAAAATTGGCAACTTTAAAAACTGTTATCGGCCATTTACGAGACTACATATATTCGTTCGTTCTAGATAGTCCCTTGCTATCACAAATAGGGATATATTAATTGCGGCCCATACAGTCACACGGTTCAACAGCTCCTCAGCACAATTCTGACTATAGTGTGCCGATTAAAAATATAGTTATACAAATAGTAAGCAAAACAATTGAGAAACACTATAGGGAGAAACCCCTTCCAAATAATGTACATATTTATTCTTTCAAGATCAGTGGAAAGATCTTATAAAGGTTTTAATAAATAAATAAAACAACGAACATGGATAGAAGGAAATTAAAATATACAACTTAGCATGAAGTTTGTAGTCCCTGTACTGACTGACATAAGCGAAAGGCTAATTTGAAATAAATTTTCTGACTTTTTAAGTACGAGTCATGCCTTCTTGATATGCAGTGGTCAATCACTTGTTAGGTGATAGCGACTGTATGAAATATCTAATGCTATCCCTTGGTCCAACAGGAGGATGCATAATAATTTGAAATGAAATTATATTTGGAGGAAGAATATTATCATGTAGGTGAGAGAATTTTAATTGGTTCCGCACTAAAATTCGAATGCAGGTCTCAGAGGGTCACGGCAACCATCGCCTTGGAGTTTCATCCCTTACTAAGAATCAAAAGTAGGCACCAAAGTTTATATCCATGCGTCTAGATGGTATGGGGGTTGGTGCGTGCATGCAAGGGCATGAGTGTAATAAACCGAGGAGACAGGAGTTCTGTTCCTATTAATGGATGAATGAAATTATTTAAAGTAACCCATAAATAATATTCTGTGTGTGTGTGTGTGTGTGTGTGTGCGTGTGTGTCTGTGTGTGTGTGTGTGTGTGTGCGTGTGTGTACGTATGTGTGTTGACTCTAATATCAATGCAGCAGATACAAATTTTAGTAAATTAAGTCCAGATTTCTCGTGAAATAGTACTCATGAATAAAAAAAAAAAGAAAATACAATACAAATAAACAAAAAAAAAACAAAAAAAAACACAAAAAGACCACAACCCCTCCCCTCAAAAATTCCACTACAAGTACCAAAAGCGATAAGAATTTTAAAAGAACAAGATGGGCTTGACCCATCATTCAAGGGTGGCATCTGCCAATGAATTATTGCATAACAGATATTCAAATGAACCACCAATCACTTTGATCGTTAGCTAATTACGAATTGTTGCAAATGGTCGGAGAAAAGCTTGATCAACCGAGTGGAGCAAATAGAAATAATCTACTATACAATATGTACAGAAATTGTCACAATAATAATATAAATCTTCTTTCAACTACTGGATAATATTTTTTCGAAAGGAAAGCCAACTGTTTTAAAGAAATAGGTATGTGCAAATGAGGAGGCAGATATTCCTCCAATAGAGGTCAAATTGATCCAGATCAAATTTTCCATTTTCCCAGGGGTCAGATTGATCCAGATCAAAATATTTGCTCGACTAGTTGCTTCAGAATAAAATCCGTTGATATGAGTTTGGAATCACTTATAAGTATCTGATAACTGAAAAGAGAGAGAGAGAGAGAGAGAGAGAGAGAGAGAGAGAGAGAGAGAGAGAGAGAGAGAGAGAGAGAGAGAGGGGGGGGAGGGAGAAAGAAAATAGGATCGGACTTGACCACCATACCTCTGACATACTGTTCATTCACTCTGACCACTGAGCTATCTCGAGGACGACATAAAGCATGGTAAATTCAGTGTACAGCCATGAAAGCAATACAAGTTTGAAAGCACACTTTACATTCTGTTGACAAGTTACTGTTACATATCCAGCACAGCCAATTACCCCTCAACTTATCCTTAAAACGAAAGTGTTCAATTATAAATTCTTTGTAGAAATATTGCTGAGGTACTTCCATGTGCTTCAATGTATAAATAACCACAGAAAACATTTTTTTTTTTTAAATCAACTTTTTCATACTAAAGTGAAGTTCAAATTAGATATATGGCTTACATTTTGGTCTATTTCGAACGTTTGTTACGTATATTCCTTTCAAATTATGACTACAACTCACTTTTCGACCTATTTCAAACATCTGTAATGAATGTGATGTCCAAATTAGACCTACGCCTCACGTTCTGACATATTTTCAACCTTTGTAGATAATTATATCAGATTAATGAACAGCTGAATATTAGGTCCATTTTGAACATATGTAGATAATGACTATCTTCTGGAATAGTAATTTTGTTGTTTAAAACCGACCTCTTTAGGGACTAGTGCCAATGAGACCTTACTCTTTAGGGACTAATTTCAATTAAAGTCGACCTCTTTAGCGACTAATGCCCATTAAACCAGCCTCTCTAGGAACCCATTATAAAGATCTCTTTAGAGACTGATGCCCAATAAACGGCCTCTTTGGGGACTCATGCCCTTTAAAAGGCCTCTTTTTGGACCAATGCCCATGAAATCCGGTCTCTTTGGAGACTAATTCCCATTAAAGTCGGCTTCTTTAGTGACTGGTCCCCATAAACCGACCTCATTAGAAAGTAATGCCGAATTATAGTCGGCCTCTTCAGGGACTAATGACTTGGTGTAATTAAAACACAAAAATATACAAGTGTGGTGAACATGTAATACATTTTACAACACCTCATGCGCTATTAATAACTACTTCAAAAAAACAAACAAACAATCTTGAGTTAATTCGTGCAATTCCAAGTTTTCACTGATTAATTTATTTTCTATCTCAATCTATCTTATTTAAGCTGACGGCCTGTATCACTCATTATCTCTTCGGTGCATGTAGTTCTTGGGAGGCTTGATGGTTGTGCTACAATACATAGACATTTATTTTAACTCCCCCTTAAAAGATACAATCCTACTCACTCAAACTGGCTTGAATTTTATGTATTTTCTCAATCATGAAAATACATTTTTCATTTTGGGGAATAAGTTGACCCTATCGTTGATCTGGCATGGATAAAACTTCCATTTTATTTTGAAAAAGTATCAAGCTGTCTGGAACTGGTATCAAGGTGATAAATAAATGAGTGTCAAAAGATTTTTCCACGTATGATAGGGCTACGTGTGAGTGATGTTTACTTTCTCTCGGACTATTTGTGGCAATTTAGGCCATGTTATTTTGTTTGCTATCTTTTTTCTGACATTTTGATGTAGCACCTTGGACCTACGGCGGAGACTGCAGCATTCTTAAACCAGATATTCCTACGTCAGTTTCGGATTTGCCATTGTGTGTTCAAAAGTAACTATCCACGTTGTTCTCTTCCTACGAACATTGTAGCAACCCAGTCCCTGTTATTATACTTCAGTAAAGTAACAACGTCAGTCATTGGCACACAGAATGTCTTGCTTGATCCGGTGTAATAAACTATCAATTGCCTAGTTCGGGGGAGATATGACAGTTGACTCACCAGGGACATAATCCATTCGGATTTCACCCAAGTGGAACATGATTTGCCTTCAGTGAACAAATGTTCATATCTCTCCTTAACAACGGTAATAAATGTCTGAGACAGCCACCCCTAATGATTTTGCACCCTAAGGATTAGAGGTTTTAGTTGCATCCCTTGACGATAATACTACCATTACTGTGACAAATATGAATCAACACCAGCTGCTATAGAGGCTGTTGTGCTGCTTCCTTAATGACACATTCAGCATGTTTATAACCAACGCTCAATCTAAATGCAGCAATGTTATCATTAAATGCTAATAATGCAATAAATAATAATAATAATAATAATAATAATAATAATAATAATAATAATAATAATAATGATAATAATAATAATAATAATCAGAGATTGCTACAAAGTACTCCGTTGAAAATTAGGATCATCTTAGAGTATGGGAGTTGGGGGTTGGGAGGCGTTATCTTAGAGTATGGGAGTTGGGGGTTGGGGAGGCATCTTTTATATCAAGGATGACAATTCAATCTGATAGGCCATGAAATAGTTGCCATTGTAATTCTTTTCCTGTAACGGCTCGAATCATTAAAACTATAACTAAGATTTTTTGTTATTGTCTCACTTTGAGTAATTATTTGTCATTCAAAAACAATGTAAAGGTATGCTGGTCTCTGATGTCCTTTGTACATGATATATTTATTGGTATCTCACATATATACATATACAGTATAATTTCAAAACTTGAAGTGCTGCAGTGTTAATAAACAGAAACTTTTGATAATATCTGTCAGGTAGAACTAGCACTGAATTTTTTGTTTTAATCAGCGGAAAGTTTGCACTTTGCCAACACCAAAAGCAAATATAAGTGTAAACAAATCAGACCATGTACTCTTCCTTCAAGAGAAACGACTTTACTTGTACTTGATGGGTAACTTGAATGTGTCTTCTTTGTCCGATTGTACAGGACAAGCATTTAGTTTTCGTGCAACAAAAAAAAGACTGTTAAAGTTATTGTGTAATTTAACGACATAAGAAAACATTGTGCTCTAAAGTGGCGATTTCAGCGCATCGAAAAGTTCCCTTTCAGGTAAAAGAAATGGCCTCTTTTCAGTGTTAAGACGAAAATCATTTATGCGAAACGAATCATCCCATCTAAACTCAGACCCCCTTTGACACAAATCTAGTTCCGCCTATCCCCCCGCCACCCCCACCCACCCCCGAAAAAAATCTTTCTCTCTTTCACTCTCGCTTCTGAACTTCCTGGAATAAAACCGCTCCGGTGGCCTAGTGGTTAGAGCGTCCGCCTCGGATGCGGTAGGTCGTGGGTTCGATCCCCGGTCGAGTCATACCAAAGACTTACAAAAATGGTACTAACAGCTGCCTCGCTTGGCGCTCAGCATTAAGAGGTCAGTGTTAGGACTGGTC
>JAECUM010047736.1:0-34465 GCA_016617855.1 Megalonaias nervosa
TGAAATTGACAGTTATTGTTTTATCCCTATTTTCACAGGTTATAATATAGATCAAGCCCTACAGATGAAACGCACCAACTTATTGCTTATATGGGAAGATAATGCAAGCAACCGAAATTGGTGATGCAGCTCCAAGAAGACCGGGTCAATGAGAAAGAACGTCGAACCAACAGAGGGAGCAAATTATGACCCCGCAGACCCAACTGGTACTAGAGGCCCCTACTATGGAAACCCCGGCAGCTAGACCTCCACCATCACTTCCGCCTCCGAGAATAATAACTCCACCCTCAAATCCAGACTCCGGTCCTGAGGTACCTGTAAACCAATTGCTACAAAACTAAATGCAGTTGAGGAGGGGGACCGAAAAATGATAGTGGAAGAGAGCCCTAACAACAGCAACTAGAGAAGCGATAAGAGGCAGCGGAGGCGACCAAGAGGCAGGAAAAGTAAAGTAGAAAACCGACAATAAGCAGTAACAGGAACAGCACCAAATACAACAGCTCCAATAAAACAGCCCAGTATCCAACCCGAGGGACGACCACCAAAACAGCCATAAACGCCCAACTAGCCAGTCACAAGGAAAGGCCAACAAAAGCTACAACCATCTGTGCAACAAAGTAGTAGCAGTAGTCGACTATATATCGGACCAAATTGAGAACTGTGACATGTCAATCCTGCTAGATGATCAAAGTGCAGCATTAGAAAACACGGAAATCTGAGAACCGTTCTGGATGCTGCCCATAGGCAACAGAGTGATGGCCGGCTGAATAGATCAATGAGAACCAAATCTATCCAAGCAGCGGGAGGCCTCTGTACACTGGGGGAAACATACTGCATGTGCCCAGCTCCCCTGGTGATACTGATGACCAACGAGCTCTACAGAGTCCATCACATCCAGGCTCTACCCATCCAGCATCGCCAGCAGTGGGAGGACAGACATGATAATAGCGGACATCATTACTCCGAATAAGACCAAGAGAAGGACCAGAAAGAAGTTCAAGCCAAATGGCCCTTCCTGTTCCTATTTCCACCAACAGATGCTGAACCTCATCCATTTTAAGGGCTACACACAATTTCAATTAGGGAAATAGGCCGTCTTAGATAACTGGGCAGAATTTGATCGCTAGTACACCTAGGGCGTTCCAGCAATCTCCTTGACGCGCGGCCTTCTCCTCCTTTTCTGCGTCCAGACATGTCCTTTCAAGGGCATACAGAAAAACATCGAGTTGTGGCTCTTTTTACTCCTTGACGTACATCAGCAGTGAGATTCACGCAAAGAAAAGCCCAAGACCCGTGCTTACACGCTGGACTGGGTGTCATCAGGTGTTTGGCCATTTCCCACACTAGACGACTAATTAAGAAGCATGTGGTGCATGCATTAACGCGTACGGAAGTGTGTCTCCGTACGGTAGATTAGGAAGGCTGCGGTGCTGGTATTAACACCTCACACAAGGCTTAATGACCCTAAGCGAGTATAACCAAGATCATTCAATTAGTCTATAAAAAGGACCACATCTTCGTATCCATATATATCTTTCTCAGATCGGTGAGAAGTCCAGGGAGTACCAAACAAGTTCTACCTTCAACAAAAGCTTATACAAGTTAAGGTGGCCCCAAGTCCAGCCAAATGTCACTGTAGCACAATGTGGCACTGTTTGGATTATTTCTTAGCACGACCCATTCAACTGGCAATACAAAAGTAAGATTATAATGTGGCCCAAAGTCCAGACCTCAGAGCCCCACCGCACAATGCGGTATCTAATCATCATTAAGTCCCCAATATTTAAATAACAGAGTAGGTATACGCGCGATGGGATTGAAACAAAAAATTCCTTCCAACTATTATTAGACAATATAAGGTGTTAGTAAACCCTGGCCACCAGGATCAGCCGCACAAGGTGGCAATTACAGGACAAAACTGGAAACAGAGCTTTAATAAAATAAAGGTGCATACGCTTACCAGCTCAAGATACCCTAATAATACTCCTTGGATTGGATCAGACCTGTAAAACGCTTCTATATTTCCTGACATTGACTAGCCATTCTAGCACAGCAGCCATGCGAGTTCTTTTTCAATTTAAAATTCGTAATAAAAATATTAGATAAAGTATGACACTACACAATTTATCTTTGGCAACTAATATCAGTATTATTAACCATGGACAACTTAGAGCCATTCAGCTACGTCGGAGCGTACTCCTCCTCATAAAATTATTTGGCCACATTTATCGTCCGTATTAAGGTCAGACAAAAAGAAACAGAAAAATACGAAATAACTCCATACGTGTTTAACATCATTTAATTGGTCTTTTTATTAATAGCATTTTACGAACATTTACCCATGTTTCAAGGAAGTCGTGTAGGAACATGCCGCCACAATTGTTTGTACGACATAAAGAGGCAACATATCTGTTGTATCTCATGGTACCTACGGTATAATCAGAAAGTATGGCTGGTATCTACTTAAATGATTTAATTACGCGCTATTTATTCAGGTGCAAGAATGACAAACAGAACATATGTCGCAAAGCCATAATACTTAAACAAATCAACAGCTTTTTCTCTTCATTGCAACCATTTATTTATTTATTTATTTATTTTCCACAACCACATATGAATTCAGTTTTATCTAACATATATACTCGGGAAGAAATCATAATTATTAATTGTTGCGTGCAGAAATATTATTTAATAATGCAATGAGCTGATTTTATTTTAAAAAAGTACGTGACAGCACACACAAACACACACACACACACACACACACACACATATATATGTCACATTATACTGACAGCAGGCCGATCATCCCTAACAGTAGCTTCTTAATGCTGATCGTCTAGCAAGGCTGCTGTTAGTACCATTTTTATAAGTTACTGATATGACTCGTCCGAGGTTCGAACCCGCACGCTCCCGCATCGTCGTCGTCGGCTCTAACCACTAGGCCACCGTAGTGTGTGTATGTATATATATATATATATATATATATATATATATATATATATGTGTGTGTGTGTGTGTGTGTGTGTGTGTGTGTGTGTGTGTGTGTGTGTGTGTGTGTACACGTCAAGGTGAGCATTCAACTTTAAGATGCGAGGGTTTTTTAAAAATAATACAAAATAGAACCCGAAACAGCCGAACTCGCTGAAATTGAATGCCAGAGAATAAAAGACATTCACAAAGAAGGAATCATTGGTGACAATACAATGACAATACTCTTACACCAGGAAGATTTTACTGGCTACCTAAAACAAGCATAGAAAGGAACAGTGGAAGTCAGTCGTATCCGGAAATGACTATCCCATTGGAAAAAAAAATGTCTCATTTCGTTTTCTATGTCATTCGGCCTTTAATGGTAAATCTGCCTTCACATATCCAAGATACGACTGATTACCATAACAAAACACCGAAAAACTAATCTTCCAGACACCACAAGCTTCATCATAATTAATATATTTTCCTTATACACCAATATCCCACAGGAGTAAGGTACCGAAGCCTGCAAGGTAGTACGAGGATAGTTGACCTGAGAGAGAGAGAGAGAGAGAGGGAGAGGGAGAGAGAGAACACAGAACCGATTTCGATGCTATAATTTATAGAGTGAGAGAGGAAAAGAATTTGGGCATGACGAAGCCCTTGAAGCTAAAATTGTACCAAATAACGGACAAGATCATGGGTCGTCGTAACGGTAAGTGTACACTTTCCTTGGGATTTAAATACGGTCCACAATACCAATGATACAAAGATGCAATAGCTTGTTGAGATTGTACGTTAAATTTCTTTGTTGGTTACTGTAATCTATTAATACTCTATTTGTTTTTCTTGTTCCTTCTTTATATTTTACTATACTATACTATGCTATGCTATGCTATGCTATGCTATTCTATGCTATACTATACTATACTATACTATACTATACCACACCATACTATAGTCAGGACCATAGAGAGCGATCACTGGTCTCTCCTAGTTCTTGTTCAAGCAAAATGTTTCTTTTATAAAATTAAAAATTGTTGTTCGGCCCGGGCCCCCAAAGGCCCGGATATATCCCCGCTTGCCCCCCCCCTCCCCTTTTCGGCCCTGACTATACTATACTAGTCTATACTATACTATACTATACTATACTATGCTATACTATATTATACAATACTGCCTTGGACAGTTCTATTTATCAAGAACGGCAGTCTTTTCAGGAGACACATCCTTCTGGATAGGTTGCCCAAACACATTTATACGTAGAATAAGAAACATAACCATGCAGAATTCATTTGAATGAGGTGTAACATTTTTTACATCACAAAAGTAAAACCCCTTTTCCAACACAAACGATGCAGAATGAATGCATCACTGTAACAATTAAAGGAGCTTTTGCTCTGTTACATGATATACTCCGTTTTGTATGCATTCAGCTGTATTAGACATTTTAGTTTACAGTTTTAAAAATGGTACTTACAGATGTAACTGACTTGCAACCGATGACCCTTCTTTCGTCACTGACACATTTATACATATTATCAGAACAAAATTTCCTTTTATTCTCCTCAAATTTGAGTCGTATGTCCAGCAGGGAGACTCTAATATAGGGTAAGTCATTATCCTCATAGTTGGGGATTGTTATAAATGATTCATCGGTGGGTGGGTACGCAGCGGTGATATATATCTTTGCGAAGAAGGGTGCTGTTATTTAATAAGAAATTAGATCTCGGCAATTCATTTTATGAGAGCTCTTATGTAGTATTAGCAGCAAAATCCTTGCATACATGTAGAAAATATTGTCAGAGAGATGTACATTAGAACTTACTTCATTGTAAGGATTCTATATCGACATTTCAAAGATATCTTTTCTCATGTACAAGAGATACCGATGATACATCAGCTTCAATACAAGTGACCATACATGGTAATTTGACACTTTTTCCAATATTTGGAAACTTTCAAATATGTACAACAAAGAAAAGAATCCATTCTCACATTTCTATTTTCTTCCCTGTGCAATTCCTTTCGCCAGTAATGGTCCTTCTTCGAAGCCGAAGAGGTAGCCACACTACAAAATCAAGCTGCCAGTTTGTGTGTATGTCCTATACTTGTCAGTGTCGAAAGAAGAGTCATCGGTTGCAAGTTTATCTATCACAACGGGCGGTTCCTGTATCGCCATCAGCCAGCACAAGAAGATACACTTTTCGATGTAATTCTTTGTCTATTTTCCATGTTTGTTGCTGTTCCTGGACCAGTATAACTGACAAAGGAAAACACAGCTCATTTAAACTTCGCCGTCCACCCCAAAGTGTAGTGCTCAATAATTCACTTCTAGCAATATATTTCTTTTATCACTTCAAGAAAACAAATATACTCACTTCCTTTACCTCCTCCCTCAGCAAAACTCCAAAGCTCTTTTTCATGTCTTGTAGCTGCTTTTTGCAAACAACAGGAATGTCCTAGAACAATGCAAACGGATAATAAAACCAATTTTATAATCGAGCAAATATGCTATTAGCAGAATTCTGAAAACTAATTTTAAGGTCAAACAAATTATTATTATAAATCGAGTGTAATCAACGATTTCATAACTAATCCTTCGAAGAATTGAATAGTCTCCAGCAGACATCGTAAACATTTAGTATCATGAATTATTATACAAAAAGTAAGCTGAGGCTAAAGTGATCCCGACAACGAAATGTTGGTCTATTATTATTATTATTATTACCATCGTCTACTAAGCAGGCTTTCTTCTTTACATTTTAATTTTGAATTGATTTAAAATTTGTATTATAACTTTTAATCCACATACTATAGCCAATATTGTTCTGGTATCCCGTTAAAACAACCAAATAACCTAGCAATCAGACTGCCAACCCAAGTATCCACCCACCTCTTTAGTCCTACAGGTTGTGACAGGGCATACAAGACATAAAACAATGATAAAGATCATTCCTTTTATGATATCAAGGTAGATGTATTGGCACTTAGCAAAGCTAACATGGGGCCCATTAGCCACTATGAAATTCAACTAGTAAGTCGACTCTTCGGTAAAATCGGATTGAGAAACAATGGGACCGAGTAGAAAGTTAATATTAAAAACATGCAATGGTTGGGCTGGTATATGGCATAAAGAGACATTGTGGACCATCATAGGGACCTAGGTGAATTTAACACACCCATATTACCAAGATGATAAAAGGTCTAACTAGCTAACACGTGGATATTATGTGGCGATGTAGAATTCAAAATGGCCGCCGTAATGTTAGGTTAAGGAGTTAATTTTTGCGTGAACATGCGGGAGTCAGTAGTAATATTTTAGGATGCACAAGCGATGGGTGGAGTCAATAGAGATATTACATCATGCCAACTGGAAGCGACATCATAATTAACTTATACATATACGTTAAGTAAAAACTGTGTCCTCCATTAAAGTTTACAGCTAAATTTATAGAGTGATACAACATTCAGTGCAGAGGAAGAAAAAAGGATCCAAAATATTTTATGAAAATGGTCGAGGCTAAAGTAATACCAAGATTACAAAACTGACTCGGAATGTAGCGTAGATTAATATCTAGAAGGTATGTTGAAAATGGTAGGGGCTAAAGGTACAATTAAAATGGCGAAACTGACGAGGAATTTAGCAGAAATTGCCAGAAAATCCCAAACAAGTAAATAGAAAGCAAATGCTTTTTTTTTTAAAACAGCATACCCTAGTTGTAAAATAATTTAACAAGAACAAAATTGCATATAGTTTTTTTCTTCTTAAAGAACCACTAAAATTTACAAAGCAAAATATAATATTTAAAAAAAAAACAAAAAACAAATTTGATCCAAAATTTAAAAGGAACTTAAAGAACGTCTTTTTTTTCTCTCTCTCTTTATTAGACACGTTTTGGGCTGGAAGCTTTGAGTAATATCCTCTTTCAAGAAACATGAGGGGCCTTGAAAAGTGTTCCTTGAATATCCTTGCAAAGGGAACTTTTGTCTTAAAGATGATTACTATTAGTTCTACATATGCCGGTCTTCACATACAGAGGTGCTATTTCCCCGAATATCTTGTGGACTTGGATCTTTATAAACGGACAGGTAAGGTGAATCCAATTAACCACACTTTCCTAATCCTGTCACCCTCCGGACTAACGATTTTAGTGGTAACAGATGCTGAAGTTCCACTATTAGAACAGAGGCAAATACCCCTCTGTGAGACCTTCCTATTAGCTGACTCGCGATTCTACTTATTATGGTTGAAGCTCTCAAATAGTTTGCAACACCCTTTCCATTTTAAGCACATGATATTCAGTTTTAGTTGTTTTGCCGGTGATTTGTCTAGACTCATGCGTCCTGGAGGTAACGTCAGGTCCTCTACTAAGTCTAGGAGGTGTTTATATGTTCTGACTGGAACAGTACCATATCTAATTGGCTACAAATGTCTGAACTGATGATTGTTGTCTGGTAGACGATGAAGGACAAACCGATTGAGTGCATCACGTTATTTGCTAGAAGCGTGAAAATAAAGGAACGGATCGCTTACTTAAATAAAAGATATCATCCTTTGAGGTTAAATATTCAGTGCGATATTGTATAGTTAAATCAAGCATGAATTCATCATTATCATGAAACTATTACATCTCTCAGCGAAGAAGCCAGAAACAAAACGACTACGTCGTTCCCTGTCACCCTCCACTACCAGAGAAGTTCACCCTTGCTATTTGGAAGATGGGATAATCGATTTATACGTTTCTGCACAACCACCATCCCCGAAACCGAGAGAGTCAATGTCTTCCAAGAGAGAACAATGTTTGGTACCCCATTTCAAAATATGTCCATATTCAACAAACAAGACGAATTCCAGAAATTTTCAAATGACCACATCCACTTGCACGGTCAAATTTAAAGAGTACAAGTTCCAAGTCTTCACTAGATGTTTGACAATGTTTTTCAACATTTCATCTATATACACATCGACAAAGAAAGCTAAGCTCAAGCTTTCTTCCTCAAGCTAAGGACTTCATCAAGAGACTGATTTAATCTCTACTGACTGTTAACATCACTCGATGGAATGGTGAGCGATGTTAACAGATTGTTCCAGATATGCGGCAGGTTGTAACGGGCCCGTCCCTGTTTAGAGTACCATGTTAACCTAAACATACAGACCAGTATCTTAATTTTGACTCGTACTATCCATTAGATTAGAAACTTGGGGTGGTCAGAACATTGCATCACAGATCCAAAGTCATTACAACTGATCCAACAGATTTAAAACAAGAACTAGACCTTGTCAATGGTGCCCGCAAGAGGTGTCATTATCCGGAATGGGCGATGAAGAAGGTTTCCAACATGCTCAAGGCTAGTCCGAATGACAATACCGTGGAAAGTAAACCAACTGGGAGAATAGTTTCGAAAGGTAACATCGTTCTACCACACGTAAAAGGGTTAAGGAATCTATCAACATCCGTGCGCACAGACCAACTTCGAACAGGGACCCGGACCGTTGCGACCTGCCGCATATCTGGCTCAGACCAGCGGATTATTCAGGAAGCGTCAGCGAGTTTCTCAAAGTGACACATGAAGCAAATGGATGTTCCCCCTTGTGTCACACAGAAGAAACACAAGATCAGTTTAAACAATGGTACCAATCCACAGAAAGCATCGAACTTTAACATCTTGTACTCAGCGAAGGCTGATTATTTTGAAAATGAACAAATTATCTAACTGATAAACAGCGTCCACATTATAAGGATTTTGATGTCACTACTTCTGTACGCAGCGATACACCTAAGTCTGTGGGAGGATGTCGATGACGTGACTAATGACTTAGAGGAATGCATATTCATCATTCTATTCCTCTGAATTTTGGACGATGTGGACCTTAGATGTTTTTGACTCTATGTCTTGGATGTCGTTTGTATGCGAATTAACTTTGGCAATCTTATATTCATTTCATACAAATAATATATGACTGTAATGAGGACACAACTTCGTTTTTTTTTTTTCATAGGAAAACTATTTTGCATTCGTTAGTCATGCAGTTTTTGGTGAATACAGACATGTGAAGATGAGACTCGTTGCACTTTTTTGCAGTTCATTCTTACAAAAAAATGTGTGTCGCTAGTGATATACACCTATAAACTCTACACAGGAATGATGTCCGCAACAGAAAAGACATGGATTCCATGATATCGGACCAGCCATGCACTGCCATGCATAAGTCGTGTGACTCTTTACAGGGCTACCCGTCAAAACAGTAAGAACGTCCCAGACGACGGATGGTGCTGTGACACCAAGTAAAAAAGAAGAAAAAAAAGAACGACAAAGCAAATATTACAATTTTTAAATCGCTTTGTTTCATATTTTGGTCTTTTTAGAAAAGATAACGTGTTTCTATATAAAATGAACTGTGGCATCTGTTTTATATTTAGATTTCAACACAATTCTAGAGCCATGACTGCATCATTCGTTCTTAAAGTCGTTGATGAAATGTCCGCCCGTCAAAGATGGGACAGAATGTTTATTCCATAAACATGCTGATTGCTGGTCATAGCGCCTCATATTATTACGAATTTGTCAAACATTTGATCGAACACAAACAACATTCGTTTGATCGTCCTCCACAACTCATCGAGTGGTGTTTCAAACATTGGAAGTCAGTTTACTCGTTAGGGAAAGAAAGTCCAGAGGAGCACACTTTGTTTGTGGATTGTATTCTGCCCGGACACAATGGGATCGTGTCTAACCCTAGTTAAATACTTCTCCTTTTCTTCGATGTAATGATAGGGAAAAAGGAGGACGAAATTCAACTTTGTTTACCTACAAAGATATCATTGCAATACTAGTATTATTTACAATATACATAATTTATTTCAGGAAAACAAAGTCCATCGTACTATCAGTTTCATTGTTCATTATATATGTAGCTGATACTTCATATAGATCAAATTATCATTTCTAAGTGTCAGCTTACCACAGCACGGTTGAATTATTATTATCATACGTTTGCATCAGGCTTGCTTATAATTTAAACTTACAGCCTCTGATTAACTGCGATTTCGGAAGGATTTATTTCACAACTATATGTCACGGCCGTGATAAAAATGTATTCCTCGCCTTTCTTGTTTTTGTCTGACTAAAATAAAAACTATACAAATATATGACAGTATTCAGCATGATCTCTTCCCAGTCCCATCATATAGCAGGATTCATTGGCGTGGTGTATGCATTCATTTGCACTAGAGATTCACAAGTGCGTTCGCATTTGCTGGATGCAAGACTCAAAGAAACGATGCGATGGGTTTCATTGACGTCAGATCAATTACTACCATAATGTTGCATATTCCTCGTCAAATACAAGTTTCCAAAGCATAAGGTAGCCTTAGCGCAACTCTCCAAACCAGGAATCGATACAAAATAAACAAAACGAATTATCTTAAAGCTGATAGAAGTGAAACTTTAGGAGGATTGATTGCTGTGATCCAAAATATGAAATAACTATGAAAGAAAGAAACACCAAACCAAACCAAGAGAATTGCGATCTCTGCCATCAGAGAGAGAGAGAGAGAGAGAGAGAGAGAGAGAGAGAGAGAGATGTAATATTGGTTGTACACGCACGTACACACGACATCGAAACCTGGATTTTATACTCACACCTACATATATTAAAGGCTACACCTCTACTCTCATCATTGATGATGCCAGCGAACCCCAATATGAGACAAGTGTTGAGTCAATATTCTGATGACTCGTCTCACGTGGTCACCGTTTCTAAAGTTATTATTGCTCCACCTCTTCCTCCGCCATCCTTGTCTTTTCGCTATGGATGCTGCTGCCAAAATGGTTGCAGAGTCCAAGAAAAAAGTGCACGACAGAACTGGGATATTAATACAATATACAAGATCTATCCAAACATGAACATCAATTTAGTCCGTTGATAATTCCAACATTGTCTTGTCGTCCTGTGTCTAAAACTTAGGTTGATACGACATCCTGACAACCAGTTGAGACTCCTTCCTGCATAAAAGAAGTCTGAACATGGGCTACCGTAATTCACTGGACAAAATGTTCTGCCACATCAGTACACCGAAAAGCATTATTGTCAAAAGACCCATCAAAGCAATGGCGAGAACGTGCAATTCCTTCTGTTGTAGCCAAATATTTGTTGTATTGTCCATGCCTATCAAAGCGAATGCGCCGATGCAAATAGAAATTATTTAGACCAGTCTTAAACAAATTATAAATGCGGTACATGTTAGTTGTTTCAACGTATTGAAAGGAACTGTTGCCATGACGCAGACACAGAAACAGTGATCAGGACTATATTGTCGCATTTGCAGACAAATAACGAAAAATATTATATTCAGTGCCTAGAATAAAGGTGTGCTCGTTTAACGAGGAAGGTTGCTTCAGATGCTGATAGCCAAAGTGACTGATGCGATGTTAGGAACGACAGCCAGTCCTGTTTTAAGAGGTGAGTTGATATGAAAAAAAAGACAACAGAATGGAGCCTTGCAGAAGGACATCAGTATTATAACACTTGGCCTTATGGAACGATAAAAAGGAAATGTGCCCGTTATAAACAGTGCCTGGAACTCCACCGTTGGTACAATAGATGAGAAGCCAATTTCACTCCGAATCTTAATCTCCCCGAGAGGGCTCACTTACAGCGAAAGTAACAATCGTTGATGGTTCGAACAGACTATCAGACATTAAGAAGCAGCAACGGTATGTCTTCGTTCTCAACGTTGTCAAAACACTTCATTACAGTAGACAAAACAGCCACATCCACTCTGAGATTC
The DNA here is from genome assembly GCA_016617855.1 of Megalonaias nervosa. Taxonomy (NCBI): domain Eukaryota; kingdom Metazoa; phylum Mollusca; class Bivalvia; order Unionida; family Unionidae; genus Megalonaias; species Megalonaias nervosa. The sequence goes on from JAECUM010047736.1 coordinate 11,769, forward strand.
ATCAAGAATTTGACATAAACTGAATAAAATACAGTAATGACAAAGACGACGGTATATAATGTAACCTCTGTGGACGTTAAGGAGAGAGAAGAGTCAGAAGACTTCCAAACCAAACCCTTTAAAATTGCTTATGGTCTAAAGTTGTACGGCAACGTTAACATACTTACCTACACCGAATCGGCAAGAAATGACAGCCTGGGTCAAAACGATGATTTTGACTGTTTCCACAGAACAACTAAAAAAGAAAAATCAAGGAACAGAGCCGCGACTGTGGAGGCGTACTTTCGCAGTCCCGGTGTTTGGCAAATTCAAATGACCAGAAAAAAACCCTAAGATAATCGAGCATTGGTTGACTTTGAATAGCCTTGTACACAATTTAGTGGCAACAATTTAATACATTCTTTCACTTGGCCCTGGCTACAAAATAACTTAACAATTGTGTCGTGCTGCCAAAACAGAATTCTAATGTGTATGCCGCCATGACGTACGAAAATGGTTGCAAGACTGCAGCTTTTCCACACATCGACTAAAAAAAAGGCATAAATATACTATTTAACCTCATTTCACTTTCATTCACTTCATCGCTATGGGAGTTAAAGGAACAAAAACAGTAACAGTGATTTTCGTGGGGTATTGTGTGATTTGAACGGCTATTTAAAACTTGAAATATACAACTAGGGATGCAGTGACTGTCGACCACTTTACACAGCATTTGTATTAGTTATATATTCTGACTGTAGCGTCAAGTGTATTTAGAGAAACTCAGTCGCAATCACTCAAGTTACAGCAACACACTGGGTATGGTGGAAATTCATTCTACTGTAACATCAGGCGACTATTCGGAAAAATAGAAAGTTCAAACTAAGAATAATTATATTTGTTTGTACCCACTGATAGTTCAATGGGAGCATTTTCCAGCAACGCTGTTTTTTATTTTACGTTGGAATTACCTCGAGCCATGCAAGTGGACCACGAAACACATTGGTAAGTGGCTTTGGTATAAATAATTCATCTAACTAAATCGCTCAATCTCACAATCAAATCAGTTTTGGCGTAAAATATACGAATTGAACAGTCAATTCCCAATTAAAACTATCAAATGAAAATTCCTGAAGGATATTATTTTAATGGTGGTCATTTCGTCCATACAATGTCATCTATCTTCAACGACCAGTTTCATAAGGCACGCGGAAAACTATATGTCATAATCGATTTCATCCATCCTCTCATTGTTTCAAAATGGATTCTTCACTCTCCATCAGATATTCCCCATTTTTGTTTGCCATTATGTGTGGAGAATAGACCGCACGCCAGTATAATACATCTACAATAACAATCTATTTGGTCAAGTATTCTCAATACCTAATCGAACTTAAAGAAGGACTAATTTTTATTTACACGATGTCGGTTAGCACAACATGGTGCAAAAAGCAGCTGTTCCATTTCTGAAAGACATCCCGTTTCAAATGGATTCTGCAAGTATAGTCAGCAATGAAGGAGGAATCACTTTCACCTAGCATTCGTCGATCATATTATCGTTCTGTCAGGAAATAGTAATTTGACGGTGTGAATATTGATATAAAAGTAGACTGAGAACAAAGGATTATATACGTGAAAGGAAAAGGCACCGTGGTGCTTCCTTTTGGAAAACAATTCTCCTCGAGTAATCTAAACTCATGTGTCCCGTGTACCGAGGGGTAGCAGGAAAACAAGCAGGTATGTTCTCATCGCTCTTTCATACTATATCACCCATTTTAAAAATTTGCGTTCATCAAGGACTTAATGATTTGCAAAACTCCGCCCTGTAAAAATGAAAGTAATTTTTCTAAACCCTGTTATCGACAAACGTAATCCGAAACAGCAGTTACTGAGAACGGGAAAACAAACGTCAATCCATACACGAAAAAGAACTTTTGATTACAAGAGACACCTACACTGTCACTTCGCACTCCGATTAAAGCAATTGATGCATCACTCACGAAGCAGAAATGACACGGTAGCAACTTAGGAAGAGAAGCCTCTATTACACAGATTATAAAAATTAAATGCTGACCCAAATCAATAACTTGAGATTGCACATTCCATGGAGTGTGGAAAATCAATATTGTATTTATTTTCTTCATCAACGAAGCCTTTTGTTTTGACTCTAGGTCTTCAGATAGGCAATATAAAGAAGTAAGATCAACAGTTGAAGTATCATGAAAAAGCAAATTTATTACTCTACCTTACAAATTAAAAATTCAAGATAAATGTACAGTATTCAGTATTGTGAATTAAAATTCCAAATAATCCTATATGTCCTATCACAAAGCAAAGAATATAGAATGTACGAAATGAATTCCAATAGTCTTGAATGCCCTTATGTAGCATAATGATGCAATCGAAATGTCTTTGAATGAGTTCACACTAATTCAAAAGTCCATGAACACTTTAGTAATTCATATCCTAACAGTAAACAAGAATTCCCTTGAACACTTGTTAATGATTGATTTAGCTGGTCTTATTAGAATATTGTTGCTTTGTAGAAGAAAAAATCCCACACAGATTGCTTCATTCTTTCTTCGTGATTATTTGATGAATCGGGCTTTAATTTCTTTTATGTTCTTTCCTCTTCTGTTTAGATCCTTCTTGATAATGTTAGGCGTATATCTGCCTTCACATCCGCGTGCTTCGTCATAAATGTTTGCCTTCGCAAAACATACGAATGTATTAAATCACAACCTTAGGATTGTTTTCAATCATGTCTGTGTGAATCACTCCGATCTTTAAAAAATTTTGTGTTTGTAAGCATTAGTTCTAATTTTGTTTGTTAATTCTATCTTTCAAAATTTGGTTTAATATCTGTTCAGTTTCTTGCAATTTTTAAATTATTTTTTAGTTTCAACTTGTTTCCATTTTCATGATTAAAAATTGTATAATCTGATATATAACAAAATTGTATAATCTGATATATAACATTGTCCTTTTCGTTTGCAATATTTGTCAAATGTATTATAAATGTGTTTTATACAAAATTGCTTTGTATTCCAAATAATTTTTTAAAGTTTCCATGTTGTGATCTGTTTTCAACATTGTTTCTGGTATACTTATTACCGTCAATTTTCTGTTGCACTTTTATGTTTTTAAAATTCGTCCTCATTCTGTTATATTCGCATTTTGCTGTTTGATGTTTGAAATTTGTTACAAGATTTTATATAATAAGAAATTGTTTTAAATGTATTTTGTTTATGCGATATTGCTTTTCTTTAAAATTTGTCGTACATATTTTGGATATTATTCTTGGGAAAATATTATTAGTTATATCTTTTTGTCTTTCGTTTATAAATTTGTTATGTGTTCCCTTATAATATTTTCGTTTTACTCCTGTCTTGGTTCATTTTACATCGTTTTGAAAGTTTTGTATTTGTGTTCAATATTTTCGAAACTTATGATTTGATTTATAATTTTGTCCGCATTGTTTTTCGTCTCTGCTACATTCCGTGCAAGTTTTGTAATTTTGCTTTTGCTAGTGATCGCAGTCATAATCTTGGTTATTTCATCCTATTAGCAATGATGTGTATTGGATCGTGAATAATTATATCGTATCACCATGGTGATATAAAAATATTAAATTTCCTTGGAGCTAGAATGGCGATCACTACAATTTTCGTTTAGACCCATACCAGCACACAATATTAAAATGTATTAGAGTTTCTAACATTACATTCCGATATGGACATATTCTGGAAGATGTCCAGTGAGTCAACCTTCTGGCATGGCTCCAAGTGCTCACTTGTGGCCGTATTAACTCCTAGTACTACAATCAGTTGCAAACAATGACAGAAGAAGAAAGATTCATCTTTTTGCGGAACATTTTAAAATCATTGTTCCTTAAATCTTCTTAGGTTGCTGTTATCATTGTCCATCCATAAAATCCAAATTTTACTGCGTGCAGTATACAGGCTTTGAGCAACACTAGATTGTAAGCCTCAAATATATGCATGGTCCATGCAACATGATTTCCTTGATAGTCACAAGAGACGAGACATCACACAAACGCATACAGCATACAGTTCACTCATTCAATTCTTACAGGTATCCACATGTACACTAGAGAGGTAATATGTAAAAGTGTAGACTATTACAACTATGCACTGTAATAGTCATTAATTTGAAACAATGTACCACTGAAACGTATTTATTCATACCTCCAGCAGCGCTGATCAGAGAGAGCCTTCTGAAGTATCTTATGATGTATTTATGTGTTTAAAAGTACTTAACCCATGTCTATTATGCATAACATTTCGCTCACAGTGAATTTGTTTGGTTGCAGTAATAGCAAGGTTCCAAGTTTCCTGACTAGAACATTAACAGCAGACACTATATCAACTTTAAATACATGTCAACAAAGGCACAGAGACAAAAAATATACGTCGCAGATCCAACCATTTGCAATATGGATGTAAGACGTATAAATATGCATCCGCTCACAGTTTTAATAGGTTTCCATATGATAGCATGTGCGTGGTATCCCAAAACCTGCGTGGTCATGATCTAAATGCAAAGCTTAACCAAAGTCTGTAAAATGTGAAATGTAGATCATCTTTACCATTTTGTGCAGGTCTGGTACAAGTTTAATGCTTTAAAATTTAACCAACATCTATGAACTACTGGTCGCAGTGACCTACTTGATGTTGATAATGTATTAATCATGAATATGTCCCCTCTCAACAAATTTAATATTTAATGTATAAGAGTATTATAAAGCAGGCTAAAATAATTGTAAAAAAATATGCAGTCACCTACATTTGTTGTAAGCGTGTGGTGTTAAACAGGTTGCACATAGCCATCGAGATTTTGATGACTATGACACGAATAATGCTTGAATCGGAGTCAGTGAAGCTTGAAATATACATCCTAGTGTCCTACGTTTCAAATAAGAGTGTGGTAGTTTTCAAAATGCATTCTCTCGCCACGCGTCATGATTCCAGACATAAAAACATGTGTAAAGGGCACCAAAAATCTGTATGCCAATAAGCTAAGGAAGAAAACTTCCTAAAACGTGGAAAAAAGTTGCATACAATGCTCTAACGTGAACAGCTCGTGAAATAAACTTATAACACACAATTTTAGTTCGTGGAGCACGTACTTTGTGTCACATTGATCTTTGTTCAGGAATGGGGGCTCATCAAGATGCATCTCTTCACCAATTTTCATGACTGTGTATAACAGTATTTGTACAATGTACAAACAAACCGAAATCCTAATGCCTCCGTTTTGTTGTAAGTCTCACAGCCTTTTAACCTAACTGACATTACTACTCCATTGTACTAAAATAAGTAATATAAATGAGAAAAAGCAAAATGTTTTGTTACATTCAAGAAATAATTTAGTTGCTGAGAATACAAAGTGAAAGTTTTCAAAACTTACATTATTGGTAATTAAATCCCAAAATAATCCAAAATGTTCTATCGCCAGTCCTAATGAAAATGTTCTAATTAAATTCCAGTGGTGTTCGAAATATGATCCAGCGCTAAACGTGGAAATTTGCCTGCAGTCGTGAACATACTAAAGTACTAGTAGTCTTAAGTGTGATGATGTATTAACAATCTTTTGTTGAATCACAGGACTATATTCCAAGGTGTCTTTGTTTTAATTCACTATAATTCCCAGTTAATGTCTCTGCCCAAGAATATTATTCCAGTAGATACTAATCTGATTAACAAATGAATTCAAATCGAAAATGAACACAGCAATCCAAATTAAGATCTTACAGCAAGAATTAGTAATTTATAGATAAAAAGATAGATTCTATTTGACCTTTACTTGACCAAGGTCACAATTAAAATTTTCTAAAATGATATGTGTGTTTAGCGGAATTCTCCATTCTAGACCATTCCAAGTTGTTTACAAGATAAAATCTGTTACTAAAATTGTAATAAAGAACATGGTAAACATACATAATGTTGTGACTCACACCAATTTAATGATCCTAATATTTAACCAACAATCTTATAAAAATATTAACTATGTATTATTCCTTTACCAATATGAAAATTGCTCGTCAGGTAGACAATGAACTTGATTTTGGAAAAGGCCTTGTCCAAAATACAATTATATATAATAAATAGTCCTGGGAAAACAAAATAACAAATACAATTTAAATATATATGTAACACTAAAGCTTGGTAGGAAAACTTGATCTATTACAACATTATCTGACACGAACCGTTCTTTGAAATTATCGAGATGTTAGGTTAAATCGACTTTCAGATATTCAGGTTAGAATTAGGAGGTACCACATCCAAATACGGGTGCCGAACTCGCCCGTAATTCCATTATTTTTCGGGAGTGTTCAAAAGTATTGACGTCATGCATTCAACAAATCCACTAGTGATTAGTTAAATAGCAACAACATTCGCACATGGCGGACAAATTGATTCGAGGGGGAAGGAAGAGAGGTAAGCATGCTTTTCTTTAAACGGATCAAATACATTGGAAATTAAGTAAGCTTGCACACCTATCTTGAATAGTATGCTTGACATTTTGCGTTCATTTCGTGTAGAATTTATTTATATTTGGAACAAATTAATCTAGACTAATATCGCATAAGAATCACCGTATCTGATAGCGTGGTGTTGGTTTCTTCTGTTTACAACGGCGACGTTATCAAATCTTGTGTTCCAGCTTTTGACTGAAGTCGGTTCACTCATAGATGTTGCCCATCAATATCAGATTAAATACCCATTTGCAAAATGGTCATGTTTCTCATTTTGATGGAGAAATTACATGGCTCATAATGTGTTGAATCGTTGATATTATCTAGTTTTAAAGGCCCTTGATGTTTATGACCAATATCATTTAAGATTCTGCACTATTCAGGTGATTTGGCATATGCGATCTTTGCAGGTAACGACGGTATTGGGGCTTGAAGCAAGAACGTACATATATTGAACTAATATCCATCATCTACTACCCAGATTATAAATGCTATGAAACACATTCTAAACTGTTGCATACGACATAGGAAGACAGGATTCTGAGATTAAGCACACGTGCATATGTTTTCATGTGCTCCGAAGACGAAGGTGACGCCGGGTTTGCAAAAAAAAAAAAAAAAAATTAAAAAATAAAATAGGTGATCTCAGAAGTGAGTGAGGTATGTGTTTATGTAGAAGATTAAAAATAGATTTGTACTTACGCTGAAAGGATGATAATGTATGAAGCTATAAAAATGTAAGAAAGTATAAAACAATTCAAACAGACCAGTTACTATCAGTTTGTATATCAGCTTTATCAGTACAGTTTATGCCTTACCTCTGCCTTGGCGGGTGGTTTTGATCTTGGCAACGAGAGAGACGATGTTTGCAGCTGTTCCGTAAACTCTCTGCAAATTCAAAAATCGTTGCATTCCTGAAATAAAGTAACACTGACTCATTGAAAAATAACCTGTATGATATTTTCATAGGCAAATGATAGTGTAATATTAACACAAGCAGGGGTAGTTTTTACAGAATCAGGAAATTTAGCATATATTACGTTTTGAAAGACGTGTGTATGTAAAATATAGGACAAAATAAATCTCTCTTTAGCACAAAACTTAGTATTCGGCACTGAAATTGGATAACGTTATTCGTATAATTTATTAGATACAAAATAAAGATAAAAATTCATCAATACAATAAGTATTAAATCCTTACCATGAACTGAACAAGGAGCGATTTTATAATGGATTGTTCGGTTTCACCTCCCCCATCCATCTCTTCCTAGGCATCAGTCCATTCATTATCGTATAAATGAGTGTATTCCTCTGAGAGTTTTGTTGGGCGATATGCGTCACTGAAAGCAATGTTGGGGTTGTCATGTGTCATCTGTGCCCCTACTATTTCACTTAACCTTTCAAAAGAAGTAGGTATCATTGTTTGCAAAATCACACGTACAATAAAATACTCGTACGTTGTACTTTGACAAGTGTTGAATTTGGATTTGATATAAGTTACATTTTCTCGAGTATAAAGTTATAGATTGGCGGGAGGGGTCTTTTCATTTCCACAGAACGAACATAGTCGAGTTTTAAATTTCTGGCTTAGACAACCTCAAAGTCCGCAAAATTGGAACTTCCAAAAATATTTTTGTTTCCTGTTATAGAACATGTTTGAGATTCACTTCAGAGTTGGTATTTTGTATAAAGTTGGGAAGAAAGTGACTTCAAATATAATCCATACTTCCAGGTGGCAGGATTAATTTTGTCATGCTAATATGTTAGAAGTATGGCGACAGAGTTGGCCATGTAAATTATTCAATTAAATTAGTAGTACCAGTCCTACACAATCGTAGGATTTATATGAGGGTGAAAAATCGGATGCTGGTGACTTTAAAGTGACTAATCTTCGCCATTATGAAGTTTTGAACAATCTGGACCAGACACATTTACACCTGTTGCCGGAATAGATGAATGAACTGAAACAGCTAATAAAATAATGTGAACACTTATTTCCGATATTCCAACACTAGCAAATAAGATTTTCCACGACGTTGAAAGTGAATTCAACGCCTATAATGCAACATCGTTATATGATGAATCCCCTCAAACAAGACTATCTGATGAAAGAAGTTTAGTATTTGCTGGAAAATGATTTAATCGAACCAAGGGAAATTGATTGGAGTTCACCTTGTATCCTAGTGCCGAAAGGAGTTAAGATTTTAGTATGAGTACTGACTAAAACAGAGTAAACAATGTCACTAAGACATTCATTTCCAGTTCACAGGATTGATTACTGCATTGACAGGAGTGGAAATGTCAAGTACGCCACAAAGTCACAAAGTTTGATATCTTGAAGGGATCATGGCAAATTCCATTTACAGTGAGAGCAAAGGAAATGTCAACATTCGCGACTCCAGATGGAGTTTACCAATACAAAGTCATGCCTTTCGCGATGATGGGTTCCACGAGTTCTTTCCAACCTATGGTGGATATTATAACATCTGGAATAGAAAATTATGAAACTTATATCGATGACATCATCATCTACAGCGTCAACTGGAAGGACCACATGGACACCATCCGGACGTATTTTTTAAAGATCTCAGCGAATCAAATCGGATAATCACTTGAGTAAAAAATGACTTTTGCAGTGCTTTTGTTACAATTTTAGGTCATGTTGTGGGCTATTTCTGAGTTCCTTGTGCCTATAAGTAAATGATGTTATTTTGGGTATGGCAGACTATTATCGGAAATTTTCTTTTCCATGATTTCGGAACCCCTGACCAATTTGTTGAGTAAGAGGAGCAAGTTTCGCTGGTTAGACCAATGTCAGGGTCTTTTGATACATTAAAGGCCAAAGTCAAAAGTGCACCAGTTCTGTCAGCTCCCGAGGTCACTTAAACATTCAAAATGTCTGTAGATGCAAGTGAACTAGAGGTAGGTGGTGTACTCTTACAGGAAGACAGTGATGGTGTGGATCATCTGCTGTACTACCTTTTAAGGAAAATTGAGTAAGCATCAGAGGAATTATTATTAGATAGATAATGAGTATTTTAGCCTTCGTGATGACCTTGCAACACTTTGATGTGTATGTTAGTCCAGCTCCTGCACCAGTCGTTGTCTTCAGAGAAAAAGTTCCGCGGCAATCACTGACTTGATTGAATCCATATACGTTCTTGTTCGAATTGAAATTACTGTGTCAGACCAAACCGATAGCAATGTCCTGCCAGTGTGATCGATAAAATATTAAAATCACACCCAAATTACCTGTAATAGTACGACCAATACTCTACTGTATTGAAAACAAGCAAAAGATTTCACAACAATAAAATATGGCCCTAAGAATGTTTATCTATGCGATGAAGATCTAAGCAATACCGTTGAGGTACTATATCCCGCTGTGGTGCCAAAATTTATTTTTGGGTGAATTTTGCCTCGGAAATTGGACATGTCCTGACGAGTACATTGCACCGCAATATTTCCAGACGTTTACGATAGAGTATTATTACCCGTTTGCAGGTTAAAGCCCCAATGCCGCCGTTTTTTTTTTTCTTCATAAATTTCACCATTCTTCCAATTTAACCAAAGTTTCGACGGAAGGAAATGATTTGTTAGAAAAGCTATCTGACATAAACTGCTCTTTGAAATAATCAAGATGTTTGGATTAAACAACGTTTAAATATTTAGTTTAGAATTACGAGGTGCCAGCCCTTGCTTCAGTCACCGAAGTCTCTCGTAATTAAGTTCTTTTTCTGGAGTGCTCCAAAAGTAGTAATGTGATACACTCGACATGCCGGGTTATGAGTTTGAGGGAGAAATTACTCATTATGTGAGGAAACATCGATATTATCTGGTTTTAATGAAAACCCAACGATGATTCGGAACAATATCTTTCAATATTCAGCATTGGTTAGATGAAGTGGCATATTTGGCTTTTCGTTCGCAACGGCAACATTGGGGCTTTAAATTAGTAGACAGTAGTACCAGGTAATATAAAGTGTATGTTGGTGGAAGAGAGCGATGTTTCATCATTTTCACAACAGTTGCTGCATAACATCATAACATTATATGTGGATGCTTGGTGGCAAAGCAGTGAAGTAAAATATATTGCTAGGAGGAAACTAATTCAGCTTGAATATAACATATCTTGATATTAAAACTGAATACAGCCTAACCAGAATATGTAAGGTTACATACAGGTACAAAAATGTCGAATAGTTTCAACCAGTCTTAAAAGAGATATAATTCTAATACCATGAATTGTAAATAGAAACAACTTTTCTTCATGGATGGCATGTAACTGTGTACCAATTCAAAAATAATTGTACAAAGACAATTGCAAATTATCCTTCTGAACATTTCTGGTATAATTTTACCAGTCAATAAATATAAATAAAATGGCACATGCTAAGATGCTGTCAGCTTCTGCCGCAATGCCACTGTCGGGCAATCGATGTCTCACAAATTAATAAAATAGTAAAAGAGATGTATTTTATGTTCATTCTGCTTCATCTGTTTGTAACTTATTTTCTGACAGTTACAAATGTTTGGTAAAGGGACACAGTAGAGTGTGAAATATTTCTTCATATCAACCCTCCCATTTGTTACTACGTAACCGTGTTAATTGCCGTAAGCTAAGAAGATATTTCTTACTAACATGTCACACCATCGTAGTTACATAATGAATTTTTCTAATCTGCGAAGAAGACAATATAAATGATCCTTAGAGACAAAATCACCGGCATTGAATGTTTTCATGCAGTTTGAATAAAAGCTCCATATACTGACATATTAGGGATAGAATACTGAAAAGAGGGTGTGAGAAGTAAGCACGTATACTAAATATTATATCTAACGTCATTTAATGATATAAAAAGCGACTATCTTTAAATTGCATCCAATGTTTTGTTTTTAAAAAGAGAAAAGACAAATTATGTCTTGTCAACTTATATCAGCTTTTAAATGATATAAAAAGAACTATAAGAGCTTTCAGAGCTTTTAAGTGGTATGCTAAAAATATTAGATTTAAGATCCATGTAACCCTCACTGTGAGAACTCAATATTCCGATCGTCAATTTTGTACCATTGGAGACATACACTAATATATGCAGGCACGTATTTTTTACATTCAGTCTGCAGATCTGATTCATATTCATGTCTAAATAGTACTTAGACAAGCTGTTACAAATTGTGTAGTGTTTCCAGGAAGGAGAAATTTTACACCAGCTGCTTTTAAGACAATGAAACAAAAAAGGACAAATTCCTTAAATATTGGAATTGTTCAAGATAACACATTTATTTCTAATATAACATAACATACGTTCTATCGGAAAAAGAAATGTTTAATTGAAAACATTTAAAAACGAATAATGTCAACAGCAATTAAAGTTCACCCTTTCATGAAATTTTTAACTCTTTGCAAGGTGGTGTTGGTCTGCTAGACACACACTTGACCAATGTCTTTGATTTATCCTATCCCGTAGTGGTGATATGAATTAATGTTGGTCACATTTGCCTGGTCAGTTGAAATAACATTTCTTCAAGTAAAACTTGTAGATGGTATACATTGTAAGAGTAATTGTTCAAGGTTGATTCAAACTAAACTTTCTAAGCATTATAGGTTTTATTTAAGAGCACCACCCAGTAGTAAAGGTAACACGGTCCGCGCAGCTATGATATCAGCTTCTATCACAATGCCGCACTATAGAGTAACTAAAAAATCTTCTGAACAATTTGGTATAATTGTATGGCCGAAATCAGTGTAATTTGGTGCGTTGTTGAATTGCAATAAGTCACATGATGTTTTTACAACTGTTGAGTTTTATAAAGTATAGGCATCAAGGGATTCGGTTGCAGCTATCACAGATGCAAGCGGTATAGTTTGTCACTTAAGACCCAAATCGATTATCATGTTAAAAAGGGCAAAGCTTATAGACCTAAACGGGAATTTAAGATTAGGCCGCCATGTTGAAATGTATAAAGACAAGATATACTGTTAAAAGCAGAGGTTCATGTGTTTGCTATTATGATTCTTACTGGCAGGAAATGTAACAGTGTAACTTTTGGGTCTCTTTTTTGCTAATGGAATATGTGGAACCTATCTGGCGAGAACTGTATCATACAGATATGTCTGCCCTTTCATTGTTTCATTATATATGTCTACCAAAACTCTACCGGCAACTTAATCCACTCATTAAAATTGCAACGTATGTTATGTATAGTATGTTTGTGAATACTCTTTTACAAGCTAGCCAGATTAGACTGTTTTTAATTTGGGCCGACCTGTGCACCAGCTTTGCACCTTAATGTGAGTAAGTTATGCTTTTGTAAAAGGCTGGAAAATATTTCAAACATCAGAATAATCAACTATTACCATTTTGCTAGAATTCACTAACCGACCTTTCTAAAACAATCCCCCAGTGCAGATATCAAAATAACTTTTAGCATGAATATTTTGGATTCCCTTATCGTCAGTTTTATCCGAAACATGATTATGATATATCAAGTGAACTGACTTGGAGACAAGGTCGTCCAGTGCATGTTAGCAGAATGGCCCAATGCTGTTACAAACATATAAGGACCCAGTCTTCCTCATATGCATTTCTGCCATTGTCAGAGAGAGTAAGAAAAAATGCTCACTACTCTCAAGGGGAAAGCATAGGCTGGTCAATATACAAAAGCTAGCTAACACATCGTATATTTGCGAGAAACAAAATCCCGGCTAAATGAAAGCATGTTTCCTGCTTGATGCAGGAAGTTTTTTTGTTTTTCTTCAAAATCCAACTGAGTGACCGTAAGTAGCTGACATCAGTAAGAACATTTCATCTTCGTTTGGAAATTAGAAGGATAATATTATCGAAGCATTCAATATGTGTGCGTAGCCAGTAATGTGTGCATTGTTAAATGAACATCATATTGGACTGCTATTCGAACACCTACAGAAACAAACAAATGAACCATGCCACCAGTAAAATGGAATTTGTTTGATGTGTTTGCTTTAAAATTTAATTGCAATGTTTATTCAAGAAAATATAGCAAAACATTATATACTTTGTCTTGATTTGTTTTCCAGCACACTTTCTAATCTCTCTCTCTCTCTCTCACACACACACACACACACACACACACACACACACACACACATTAGGTAAACTGAGTTCCGTCCTTGCATATACAAGCGCTAGGGCTGGCGAATGTGTTGCTCAAATTGTAAAGAAGATATCGTTTACATTTCTACTTTTGTTTTTCTCTCATTGTATTTCATTGGTAAGTTATATATGAGTTAAAAGCATCGTACTTACGATTTCACATGGACCCGGGTGAAAAAACACCCTCCAAAAGCTGATTACCTGTAAAGTGAATCGCATATCATTGAAATATATTTACTACCGATAAAAACATTAAATAAAATATACAATGACTTGCCCACGCCAGAGATCGTGTGAGGGGGAGTTGGCGGTCTGCTGTGCAGCAGTGGGGAAATGGGGCAGCAGCCTTGGGCCCCGGGCTTCTTCGCAATGCAATGTTTTTCTTGGCGTCCCGCGCTCATTGCTTGCTGCCTAAGATCCCGCATGCTGCCTTAGATCCCGCACATGCCAATGTCTGGCCTGATATGAGAGGTATATTGAACGTCTCACCATGATCCTTACGTTTACACTACTATCAGGCAGTACATTTAGACCCTTAGTCTCGCTCTTAATACGATGAAGTCACACCCTATGATGTTCATATTAGAGATTGTGGAAAGAAATCTTTGGTTCCTAATAAAGGTACCTGTTACAAAAATAAGTGATAATGGTCAGGTGGATGCATTGATTGCTATGGAAGTAAAGCTAATTTTCGCAGTTATGAAATACCAAAGTGTTTTAATCGCACCAACCATTAATATGCTACCCATTCTATTGTGACCAAGTTAGCATATGGTCTGTTATAATAGCGTGTCTTCACCGTTATGAATTAAATGTTCCATTAACAAGATCAGTGGATGTGAATTTAAAAATTGGTTCTCTAAGGATAAAGAAGATTCAACCTGTATGAAATGTTCAGGATATAGTATAATAACGGAGAGAACAATGGTGTCTTGAATGAATAGTTTCTTCAGAATAGATAAGAATAGTCAAACTATTACATAGACGTTCCATCTGATTCACACTAAGCACAAGAGTGCTTAAAGAAATGTGTTGAAACTACAGCTGAGAAACTCTAACGTTTAATGTATGGTCAGAAGATGATTTTTGTTGTGACCATCAACCTTTCCAAAGCTTTGTTCTAGATGCTCACGTGGTAACATATAATCCTTGATATTCGATTCTTTATCTTTGTTCATTTTACAAAAATATCTTCCTGAACAAAAAACATATGTATTATTTAGCGTTTCTAAAGTAACAATTATAATATTATACAATGTTACAACTATTAGCTTACTGTGTGATAAAGGACGCTTATCAATCAGAGTACTATAAGGTTATTTGTAGTAGTTACGACCTTGTAACCTTGTGCCATAATACTAATTTAAAGTGTCTGCCAATATTACTTGGACCTGTTCCTCCTCCTCCTTGTGTTAAATCTCTTACGATTTATAAGTTTATAATTGAAATAATACTAAGATGGTTCATGATAACAAGGAACTCTATTTGGTATGAAAGTTTTGTACATTTATAGGACTTCCTGGAACATTATCCAGAAATATTGGACTTTTTGTTTGGAGGGATAGTGGACAACGTGTCTATGAGATGGAAAAACTGGTTTGGGGTCTAGAAGGCAAAGCTCTTGCATTTGATGTGTTCACATGTATAACTTTGACCATCTAACTGAAACCTAAAATTAATCTAGAAAACTTTCCGGCTTCTTCGCACTTGTTAGGAAAGGGGGAGGGGAGCATAGGCTCGGGGCCTCAGCCTATACGATCCTTGCTGGCGGAATCATCTTGGCTTCTCTCTCGTTTCAATGTGCTTCCCGCAAGAAAAGGAAATTAGCTGGCATCTTTAACCATCATTTTTTTCCGATAAATAGTCTGTAAATAAGTTCCCACGACCCAAACTTCTTTAATGATGCAAAAAAAAAATAGATTCACTTTCGCATGACTGTTAGACAAATATAAAGAAAGGTGGACAGAAAGTTACAAAAGAAAGGAATACATGTTTCACATTACTTGATTGACCTTTTCTTTAACAAAAACATGTGTGCGCTTGGCATCTTTATAGACACTAAATGTAGGATCGTGACATCGCCATTTTTTGCATAACATAAAATGCAACATATTTGTTCGGATGGGATGATATTATAATAAGCCCAAAATAATACGTATAATTGAAAATTACGTCTTTTGATTTATCGCTTATGATTTAATCAGATCAAAGTTGGACAAGCAGAAGATATGTTGACCACTGCAAGCTCGGACTAAAGAGTCAGGCCTTGCAGTGGTACACAATTATATGTCACACATACGTACACAAGTATAGAAAAAAATAAAACTTAAATTACTTTATTTTTTTTTTTTTTTTATAGCAAACTGGAGTTGAGCGCAATGCAGACTAGGGTCAAGTCTCAGAGACGATTGCCATAAATTAGTCAAATTGTATGTGCCCTCTAAATTAGGGTATGCAGAAATGAATTCGTATGCATGCTATTTTTGTCAGATTTAGAAACATTGAATTGTTAATATTTCCGAGACATTAAAGGACTAAGCATACAAATACTAACACTTATACTGTACCACCTCCTTACTACGTAAGGAAACATTGAAGCAGTTGTGATACATTTATCCATTTATATAGTATAGAAATAGCATCGGGACACATAGAAGGTCTGACCATTTGGATATAAGATGACATATTTGAGTTGGAGGCGCTATAAATGGTATGTCGAACTTACTGTTACCTATTATGCCAAAGAGTACTTTCAGTATATGATAATCTAAATTTTATTTACTAATCAAAAGATATAAATATTAAAGTTATAAACGCTTGTCTAACAGTTGCTTGAAAATAATATAGGGTATAAGTAAAGCCAAGTTCAAACGAAAAGTTAGAATCATACACAAAAATACACTATAGTTATCGGACACTGAAAAGAAAGCTGAAACAAGGAAATATTCGCCGGGTAGAATATATAGAAAGAGGATTGCATGATTACGTTACAAGTCATAGTGTTAAATTGTTCTGATTGATACATCAGAGGCCGTGATCCAGATGGTGACCCGCAAAATATGTTTGAAGAATAGCTAGATAAAGTAGATAGTTTTCCAGTATTTTGAGATTATAACAAATTTTAAGTTGGGATAAATTCACACGGATGATAACAGGAACCCTGTAGTCAATTTTTCCCCTGAGCAATTCCTTTCGTAAGTAACGCTCCTCCTTCATGAAGCCTAAGAGGTGGCCACACTACAAAATCAATTTTGGTGCCAGTTTTTGTGTATGCCCTATACTTGTCAGTGTCGAAAGAAGCGGAATTCTCTGCTTCATTATCTATCACAACGGGTGGTTCCTGTATCGTCATCAACCAGCACAAGTCAATGCATTTATTGATATAATTCTGTATCGTTTGTTTTTCTTGCTTGCCGTTCTTCTCCGACCAGTACAACTGACAAAGTAAAACACAAATTGTATAATTAATTAGTCAACGCATAATTACTAACTGATAAACGAACCATGTAATTAACGGAATTTAGTATAAACAAAAGTCAACTGCTCAATAATCCAAATCACACGAGGTATTATATCACTTATTCAGGAAAGCAAATATACTCACTTCTTTTATCTCCTCCCTCAGTAAAACACCAAAGCGCTTTTTCCTGTCTTGTAACTGCTTTTTGCACACAACAGGAATGTCCTAAAACAATGCAAATGAACAATAAACCGATTTTATGACTGATCGAAACGGTTTTGCTGCAAGCAGATTTCATCAGCGACATGAGCTGATCTAAAGTAACGTGATGAAAAAAAGATATTATAAAGATTACTGTGCAAACACCTTGTAAACTAGTTTTTATTATGGAAGATTTAAATAATATATTTGTGCATATCCAAAATATTTGATTTTGATAATATGTGAAACTATGTAATAAAGGGAAAGTAAAAGAAATGCAAATCGACCAGTTTCCGCAAATCTATATCATTTGCTTTAAGTGTGTTTGTATTTTATCATTTGCAATATTTTACCTTAGATTTATTGGGTGATTTTAATCCTGGCAACGCGAGAGCCGATTCTTCCAACTTATCTGAAAATCTTCTGCTGATTGTTTTACAAAAGGTACAACATTCCTGAAATAAAATGAAATAAAATGATTCCAATGTAGCACATACGTTATTTGTATATGGAAGTTTTGTGAAATCTTGAAGCAGTTATACTTTTAATAAACTTAAGTTCTGAAAGGCATAAAAGACGGAACAAATTAAATATCTTGTTAGCGTAAAGATCTTAATTTGACACTGAAAATGTCCAAAGATCAAAGTTGTTTTTATTATTTATTAAATACAAAAGAAACAATCTTCTTACCATTAACCGAGCAAGAAGTGGTTTTATATTGGATTGTTCAGTTATACCTTGCCTTGCCAGCTCTTCAAAAGCATCAGTCTATTCATTATCGTATAGCTGCATGTACTCCTGTGAGATATTTGACGGGCGATCAGCATCACAGAGGTCGGCAATGTTGGGGTTGTTGTGTGTCATTTGTGTCCCTGCCATTTCATTTAACCTTTTCAAAAGAAGTATATCCACCAGTATATATATATATATATATATATATATATATATATATATAACAACTCCTTATATATATATATATATATATATCTATAACATCATACTTCAAGGATGTGCATTGACATGTGCTGAATTTTGTTTTGGAAAACAATATTGTTTCGGTAAACTCATGAATAAGCAATGAGCTTCGCAGAAAGAACATTGCTCTTTAGGATTAAAATTTGTGATTTGTAGCAACGATATTTACAAAAATTGGTACAACACGACAGTAACTGCATAAATCTACTGTTTGCTAAATACTAGATGTTGCAGAGGAAAGCTCCCTTCTGATGAATTAAATGGAAATATGAGATAATTATATAGTAAAACTTGATATTTTCATAGTGAGCATTATTTTGTATGTAAAGGTCTCCTTGTTCTTTGCTTTAGGTGAACGCCGAGGTATTTCGAAATTAGTTTAAAAAGAAGTAGGGCACCGATTCATACCACATTTTCAGGTAATCATCTTTAGAAGGCTATTTAATAATATATCTGCTATTTAAATACTTTGTCGATAACACAGACAATATTTATTTAAATGTCGGATACTGCCGTATCTGCCAGAACAAACAAGGATGCAAACAAGTTAATGATTAAGGGAACGTTAGATATAACATTTTATATGTTGAAAATGCAATATGGTGCATGTACTGTCGTTGGAATTTGTATCGATGTTACGTTCCTGACAGGTGTGGAATGTTCCTAAGATGCTACAGTGTAACTCTCTCTCTCTCTCTATCTCTATCTCTCCTTTATATAGGTTTGAATACACTGGCAATATTTTGTTAATAAATTCTATTTTAAACAAATGCAACCCGTCTAGTAAATAGGGATGAATATATATGTTTTGCTCTGGTATTCAGTCAGTCAAATAGAAACAATATGTGTTGTCTCCAATGTAAATAATAACAAAACCCCCAGAAAAAGTAACTCTCTTTAAGTATACAAAAACCTTATCGTGCGACAAAATCTTGTACCTTGTGTCGTCTTATCTTATAACAATGACTAGCTCACTTTGCACCATTTCCTCGTGCAGAACGTTATATGTTGTAACAATCATATTATGCAAAACCCCATTTGTTATGCAAATTTCTGATCGTACTTGACAATGTAGTAATGTCTCGCTTTGTTCGTCATCCAAAACGCATTGCGAAATCGGAATAAAGCAGCTCATGAAGCATGATCTGACATTAAATTCACACTTGGATTGTAAATGTAAGTCAATGCCTGTCATTAAGTATGTGCGTTGTACTTCTCAGTCTAGTTTAATGTGTATAGAAAGCTAAAAATCACATTACTGTTTAATTCCCATAAGGGTGGTGGTTAGTAGGTGTGTGTGTTGGTGAGTAGAACAGGATGGTGGTGACTTGAGATGTCAGCAGAGGTGGGGTCTTACCAGTAAGTGCGGGTGTTGGCTAGTTACATTGTGTGATGATCAATAGATGTAGTTATTGGTCAGTAAGATGGAGTCTTGGTGAGTAGTTGAGATCTGGTCAAATAGCGTGCTGTTCAGTAAGTGTGGATGCTGGTCAAGAGAGGTGAGTGATGGTCAGTAACACTGTGCATTGATTAGTTCGCATGGGCACTGGTCAGTAGATGTGGGTAATTATCAGTAAAAATGTGCACGTGTCTGTAGCTGTGAATGTTGATTAGTTAGAATGAGTATTAGCCAATAATATTAATGTTAAATTAATCGGACAATGACCAAGTAAATCCTGTTGACAGCATTACAGTATATTCTCCACTCAAACCAGACAGTCTCCCAACGATAATGATATGGATATTTTCAATTGTATTTCCCCTGACGCCACCGCGTCTTCCAATGTTAACACTATGGACATTTTAACATGACAATTCAATCGATGCCCGAGGTACCTTCAAAGTGGCGGTGGTAATGTTAACACACACACACACACACACACACACACACACACACACACACACAGGCACACACACACATACATCCTGTGATAGCGTTCATATGATTGCTAGGGAAGCGTTTGTCTTCTATACCGCTTTACTATATGAACGTCAAACTTATTAAGGACTCATTGTGCTAATGAATGATATGGAAGAACTGGAATCAATCTAGAAATGGGTCTGATAAACAAAGGCTTCATCATGAGCATTAATAGCTTAAAGTGAACGAGTTTTTAATATAATGATGTTTTCTATAGGTTCACGACGATAGCAGCTGAAATAGTATTCTTAGTTCTATAGAGAACAACATCCCTGCAATTATCTTCACTATCAATGTAAAATTCATTCTGGTTCTATTTGTGGATAAGAAGCAAAATGAGAGCATTCTATCTCAAAACGATTTTCAGTCGGTTATCAAACACACGTTCAGATACTGGAACCGTTGTTATGCAAGGGGCAGGGATGCAGTGTAATAAATGTGTAAATTTGACTATTCAAGGTGACTTTTCATCGTTACGTTTAATCTGCTTTTGTGGTCACTCCGCCAACTCAGTTTGATTATATTCGAGATCTGCTTAATAATAAGTAGACTGTAGACCCGACTGGCATCCATAACGGCTAATGTTCTAGTGACCTGTGGAATTATGGGGTACACACATGCTTATTGACCTGTCTTATAAAAGATTGCATTTCATGTTAGGGAATGTTATTGTTAGAAACAATATGTAATGACTGATGTTTCTCACTTTCCAGAAAGTTACAGCTTGAAATAAATTGGTGAATTGAAAGGTCACCATAACATGACCTTGTATTAGTACGCGTCAAAACACAGCTATGTCATTTCTAATCAGACTGGCCGCGAACTAGTTGTCCACTGAGGACGCAAAGAAGTATTTAATTTGATCAAAGGCTTCACTACACACGGATTCTAATAGGTCTTCTTTCTCAGATGTATGAATCAGACGCTCTTTAACAGCAAACAATTCTTTTTATTTTACAAAATATTTTTTCATTTGTTTTTATTGTTTGCTAATTTATTGTTTTTATTTTCCGGATAGTTATTAACTAAGTGTGTTGACTGTTGGACATTTCCTTTAATCGCTTTGAGATAAGTTGTCAACAGGGCACCCGATAAATAAACAGATAAACAAATAAATACACGACAATTTAATTCTGTACCCGTCTAAGGTTAATTCCTTTTGAATCAAATGATTCTGTTGTAACAACATACGAGTATGCTCCGCCTACTCCGATATGAGACAATAGGCTTGTATTGCAGCAGTGTACCATTATGTCACTTCGGACAGTCAGGTGTACTTTTTCACAAATTAAGATTAAAATGGGTGAACTACCTTCCGAAAATATTCGGGTTTTCGAAAAAGAAAAGGAATCGGTGTTAAAGCTTGAGTTTGAATGCATAATATAACAGACCTAATAAATACATTTGGCTATAGTATTCATACAAAAAAATTATGCAATAATACAGATCCCGTAAAGGCGTAGAGACTGACAACTACAATATGAGTCATTCCTGAGACACACCAGCTTACACTAAACATGTCAGTGGGAAGGTGGAATGTTTGGAGAAAAAAGATCACTATTAAAGGTCAGTTTCATGATATGATGTTTCGTGCAGTTTACTCTTTGTGTATACTCGTCCAATAATTAGATAATGTACCATGAAAAATTTACATGAGATCTGTCGCAAACATCCACTCCGTCCACTCTGTCTTCGAGAAACAGTAAAACGTATTGCAGCAAACCAATCTGCTTTTCGTCTAAGGACCACAAACCAATGAATGTACTGACGAATTAAGAAACTGACAGACTGGATAAACGTTGTCAAAACCTTAATTACGTGTGATAAGATGACGCAATAAGCACAAAAATAACATTGCTGGTAGCAACAACGATAGTGATACCGATAAGGATTATGTCGATGATGATGATGATGATGAAAATCGTGAGCAAAACTCATTTCTACAGATATCAAAGCTATATATGTATATCGTTATCAATTTCTACACAAACAGAGGAGCAGATAGCTCGTTAGGTGGACAGGTAAATAAATAGATAAACAACTAGATAGATAAATAGGCAAGTAGAACGACAGAGAAATAGATACATAAATAGATAGCATGACAGATAAACAGATGGGGATTTAGCCATTTTATAGCCACTCGCACTTTAATAAAGAAATATAATTAAAAGAACAATGGTTCTTTCGTCGTCACGAATCCACGTTATACTATACAAATCTTCGGTGGAACATATACAAAGTATAGATAATAATCACCTACATTTAGCTTCATGCACGAATATATTTTACAGATGTGACCGTTCTCATTAATTTTCAAATATTTTTGAACAAGAAGAAATACAAATAACATCGTGACTAAATATTATAAGACAACATTTGGATTGACATATCTATGTGACACATGTGACCATTTTAAGGTTATTAAAGTTTACCAAATTCGACATTAGAGCAAGTACAATGTGAGAGGTGACGCTCTCTCTCTCTCTCTCTCTCTCTCTCTCTCTCTCTCTCTCTCTCTCTCTCTATATA
>JAECUM010047740.1:0-42976 GCA_016617855.1 Megalonaias nervosa
ACTTCAAGATATATATATATATATATATATATATATATATATATATATATATATATATATATATATATATAATTTAATCTTCATAATTATTAGCAGTCAGCTTGCCAGTGAAAGACAACGACGAACTCGGAGACGTAGGACTGGTAGGAATAGCCGTTGTTGCGCTTATACTGCTACTAGCATTCGTTGTCGGATGTATACTTGTGCTCATGGTCGGACTGGGGGTGCTTCTTGAGAGAGAATGGAGTCCATTATACCAATAACATCTCATTAGATCAGGAGAAAGGAGTACATGTTCGCTTCGCAATCCTAAATTAACTTGTACTTCTCCGAACTCTAGTGTTCCCTAAACCCTTAAAGCAATTCCATCATCCTCATACAACATACACATAAACTGGTTCTAAGTTGACCTAAATACCTACTTTTGAACAAGGACTTAATGTAATCTTTATTCAGTTCAAGACTCAAAGAATTTCTCCAAAACGATCAGGACGATGACAAAACTCAAACTCACAGTACTTACACTACATGTATACAGTGCTGCGGATAAAATACAACTTTAAAATACATTATATATATATATATATATATATATATATATATATATATATATATATATATATATATATATATATATATATAATTTAATCTTCATAATTATTAGCCGTCATCTTACCACTGGAAGACAACGACGAACTCGGAGACGGAGGACTGGTAGGAATAGCCGTTGTTGCGCTTATACTGTTACTAGTAGTCGTTGTCGAATGTGTACTTGTGGTCACGGTTAGACTCGGGGTGATGTTTGGATATCCTGTGGTTATTTCTTGAGAAAGAATGGAGACCATTATACCAATAAGACATCATTTAGGCATTTCTGTCATAGATTCGATATTTATTTGTAATAGTAATTCATTTGTAATATTCGAAATTTCCTAAGACTTAGATTGCACAACTTAGCCAACATAAAAGAGGGGAAGTTTGAAGTTCAACCGGGGCAAAGAAATATTCTTTTTTCTCTCATCGTATTTTTACTGCACATTCCCAGCATTTTTATACAATTAGTCGGATACATTCCCAACAAGTTCTACTACACACTGTTGTTAAGGTGCAGAATCGACACCCTGCTTTAGCTGCTCTCTTGCCACTCGCAATATTGAATAATATTAAACGATGCAGGACAGGATTAAATGACGTAGCAAGCAATTTAACTCAATACGAGTTCCTACGGTATTCAGTAAAATTTTGCTACCAACGACTTATATATACATACACATATCATTTAAACTAAACCAATTTAAATGAGGGCAAGTCTGAAGTTTAACCAGGGCAAAGAAATACTCTTTTCATCTCTCATCGTATATTTACCGCACATTCCCTGCATTTTTAAACAATTAGACTACACACTGTTGTTAAAGTATAGAATCGACACCCTGCTTCAGCTGCTCTCTTGCCACTCGCAATATTGAATATTAAACGATGCTGAACTGTTATAATTGGCATAGCAAGAAAGTTAACTCAATACAACTTCCTACAGTATTGATCATATAATTGCTCCTTTCAGTTCAGGGTGTATGTTTTAAGTCACATATAGGTTTTGGTAACAATTATGTATTCCGTATATAATTCTCTCTTGACTCATTAATTTTTCTCGTTATGTATTAAGTTGGCTTAATTCCCTATGATCAATGTCTTCTCATCTTTTTCCCTTTTGTAAATGTAAATGTAAATGCGTTATCCTCTATTTTACAGGCAATAAAATCTTCCTGTTGTTATTTATCCCCCTCACTTTCTTAAATTTTTTAATATTATTTAGGCTTTACTTTGCTTTTCCTTCCTCGTCCTGCTTTATATTAACCTTTGACATTATTTCCAACCTTTTCGTTTATAATCTTCAAGTTACCAATTGCTTACCTAATTTTGCAATTTCTTTCCTTCCCAATCTTTCATACTACCATTGCTAACTAGTAATTTATTTATTTTTTTTATTTTTAGTGTATATCATTCTTTTCCTAACATACTGTTATTCATTTTCCATTTTCCCCTACCCGGTCTTAGTTACTCTTTCATCGAGAAGTAAAGTTCTACTGTAAAATTATTTATAGATGTATCATCCGTTTATCATAATTAAAGTTCATTTTCTAATGTTTTACTAATATAAAATGTATCCAGTCTGATTTCTTCATTATTATGGTGATTATAAGTAACATTTCCTTCGTTAGGCTTTAAATTTCTAAGCATTCCCTTCTGTTCTATTTCCAGTCACTGGGACAATTCTATTAACCTGTCGTTTATCCTTCTATTAATGTCCGTTGATTTTGTCAAAATCAGTTCATACTTAGCTAAAATTTCCTCCTATGATTAATTGTTTTGTTTCTTATATCTCAAAAGATTTTCCCGCCTCTGAGCAAACTTCATATTGCTCCATATTCAGCCGATAGATCAAGGTTTACAGAAGTGTGTTCCGAACGTTTATATGAATCATTCCACCTTTATATAAAGTATCAACATTTTTATTTCTCTACGTTTATTTACAAACATATTCTGACATGATTATAATTGCTCCTCACATAACCGTTTCTCACAAAGACGATACCTATCACGATCTACTTATGTTCGTACATACTAGTGTCCTCTCGTGTGATTTTTCCAAATTCTTATAGGAAGCTCATATTATATGGTTTATCCTTAAACATTTTATTAGTTGATTTATTTTATCAGTTATCTTATGTACATTATAAGAAAAATATATTCAGAAACCATTTTATTTTAAATATTACTGTGTTATTTCAAATATTGCTCCATTTTTCTCTTTTTTTCACTGGGCTGTTTTCATCATTGTCTTATTTTTGCATTTATATTCTCTTATTTCTCGAATTTTCCCTATCTCAAATTTGGTTTCTAATTGTGTGTAGTGCACAGTTTCTTTCCTATATTTGGTTATCGCCTTTCTTCTATCCTTTTGTTGTTCACCAGAAATATATTTTTCTCTATTTCCTAGTTGAGACTGGAATAGTGAGTCTTGGGAACCGGAAATTTTCCTTTGTAGGTCAGTGCTTTTCCCTTCACTTTCTGTCATCTCTCGTTCATTTCTAGCCGTTGTTTGGCTTGTTATATCAGATACGTACTCACCTATCGTACTTTCTATTTGAATGGTTTTCTGCTCTGTGCTTCTTTCGTTATTGTTGCACCATCCTACTAGCTTCTTTACCCATTCCCGTTGTCTTCTTTTTTCCTGAAGTTCTAATTACACCACCCTTTTCTCTCTCTCTCTCTCTCTCTCTCTCTCTCTCTCTCTCTCTCTCTCTCTCTCTCTCTCTCTCTCTCCATTTCACCCACTAGTTTGCAAAGTGCTCAGAGTGGTTACACTCCGTTGTTTATTTGTAGTCTGGGTTTGGCTTTGGATTCTGAGCTTCCTGTATTAACTTTGTTAGCTGACAGTGGTGATCATTAAATCTCCAAAACAACATTGAGGCAGCAATGTTATAGAATCCACGCCTATCTGCATACATAAATCATCACTGATATTTGAAAAATTGATAACTCGTACATTCATCGGCTAATTTTAGAAAAAGAAAGAAATCAGAATGTGATCCTGATAACAGCAATATTATCTATTTATCTCATTACAACTTAACTGAACATTTCCTGCATCTTAGTAAAGTTAATGGGATTAGTTCTGACAAAATTGAAAAGACTTTATGTAGCGTTGTGATACCAAAAATGCAGGCCCACTCCCTGATTCAGCTGATATCGCTGGCATTGGCATTTAATAATTTTAAAGGATATTAAAGAATGTTAACTAACATAGCAAAGAAAATGTCACGTCTTATACGATTGTGTACAGTATTGTGCCAGATATTGCAGGAGATGATTTATATGTATATACCTATTTCAGATAAATCATCTGCCAAGAAAAGTTGTGGCAAGAATTGCGCTTCAGAAAAAAATAGACTGTATGTAGAGAGCAAGGTGAAATGACAGTCAGTGGAATTATTCCAGATCGATCATATCTTAAGGACAAATATGATTTACGAGAGGGAAAACTCTGAACATGTAATGTTTCTCAATTAATAAGTACAATTTGCACCCCTGAATGACTCCTTTATCATATGTCTCCGTAAAGACCCCAGTAGGAAACATATCGGTCGCAAGTAAGGGTTGGTTGTATGTGCTACATGCGACATATCATTGGTCGAGTAAGTGGAATTTAAATACATAAGTGTCATACAAGATTAAATAAGAAAGAAGACATTTGTAATTAGCCTCCCTCAATAGCTGACTAACAATGACACTTGGTCAGTTATGTGTTAAGCTTCACCTATCGATCATTGTCTATCGCAACCCCCATGTCTAACATCCAATCCGAAAACAATAAAATAGCAAATATTCTCTACTCATCCAAAATTAGATAGGATGCAACTTTAAACCATTCCCTTTTATAGTATGGCCTCTGCCCTTGACATATAAATTCAAATTATGGCAAGAGCAAAAACCTGTTTTAAATAGCTTTCAAAACCTACTCTTAAAGAAGCACACCATTTAATATTTCTTCACTGGCAGACGCAAAGACGTTTGTATTCAACCGTCTGGGCGATGACAAAATACAAAATTCACAGTACCTACAGTAATGTCTACTGTACTGGTAACTTAATATAACTTTACCACTCGTTGCTTTTATATACGATTATACCATTTTGTCTACATAATTATTTGGCGAAATCTTACCAGTGGTAGGAATGAAGGAACTGAAAAATGGAGTAGTGGTAGAAAATGCAGCTGTGATGATAGTAGTCCTCAGAGAGGTCGCAGTCGTTTGGTTACTTGTGGTCTGGGTTTGGCTAGTGATGCTGGTTGGATTTTCTGTGGTTGTTAGTGGAAAGGCAGTTGAGGAAATTATTTTTCCAGGAGAACATTGAGGCAGCATTGTTGTAGCGTTACCCAGAACTTCAGCATCTAAGTCGTCTGCGCAGTCATAAATTGCATGCACCTTGTTGAAGGTTACGGATATCGTGGCATTTGTGGCATCAGCTGCAGTTGTAAAATGTGCTCAAGAGTTATTTTCATAAAATCCAGTAGGGTTTAGAGGTATGATAAACATTTCGACTCCAAATTTGGAAGCAGTTTCTCCAGAAGAAAAGTATGTATGTATGTATGTATAAATGTACGTACATATGTATGTATGTATGTATGTATGTATGTATGTATGTATGTATGTATGTATGCATCTCTTGGGCTTTAACTGCACTTCAGGACAATAATGGCTCTATAATGCCAATTAAAGACATCTTTCGAAAATTGTAAATATACAAATTGCATGAACAACGTTATGAGTGGAAAAGTAACAGTATACATTGAACTTAGCAAACCTCATGTTTAATATATGTAAATATGTGGCGTCACCTAATGCAAATAAATTAATTGGCATCCGTATTTTACATATTTTAGCCACATGATAGTAGTTTAAAGGTATGCAAACGTGTTTTATATATACATGTTTTAGAAATACAGATCTTTAAATACGCTTTATATATTTTAACCAAAACAGTATGCGACGCAATATGTGTTTATCTGTAGCGTCTCTTGTGTTCATTGTATGTGGTAATCAATGTACGTTAGACATATGTCGTAACATCTGTTAAGCTTCTGTGAATTTCAGCGTGTGTCAACGTCCATTACTACATTTCCTGTTTTCCTACTGGTTGTATGACACGTCAACTTTTGTTGAAAATTCAAATTTGAAAAGCATTAAAATTTCACATACAGGTTTTACGGATACATGAATATAAGGTTTAGTTATATTATTCTTATTAATGCACCTAGTGTGATAACTTGATGTAAATTCTAGTTTTCTTATTCGCTAAATTTTGATGACTAGAAACGACATGTCTCTCTTTTAATGCAATGACACTTTTCTTCAACGTAAAATATCGTAATTAACTAGTAATCTCAATCTCTATTTCTAATGTGAGAACCTTGTTCACGCAATTTATATTTAGTATATACATCCTACTTCAGCTCTGGTTAATATGCATTCATGATAGCATTAGTATAGGTATAGAATAACACTTCCCGATTATGGGCATTTGAATAGCATTACAAAACAATAAATAAATATTTGTAGTTATTTACCTGTTACTTTGATCCAAAAGTTGCCTGAATCATTGGATAAAGTATTGTCAATTCTGATGGATATGTTGTTAGTGGTACTGTGGTATACACTCGTCTCTTTGAAGTTGTTATTGTCATAACACGTGATGTCTGTTTCTTGATTCCCATCCACAATGTGAAGTTTCTGGCCACAGCGCCCCCTTCCGTTGAAAGCTAGCCTCACATCTAGAGCTTTAATGACGATGGCCCCAGAACTGCTATTTATCATGGCAAGATACCCCGTGGTGACATTACAGTTCTGGATCTGCCGTGGATAGGCAACATTCCGAATGTGAACCTCTTTGTTGGGGCCAAAACCTTGCGCTGAGGGAAGTTCAACTATGCTGGCCTCTATCACAAACAGAATAAAAGCTTCCAATATTAGCTTCAGTCAGTTTCAGCTCTGAATATACTGTGCATAGTCAAATGTTCATTCAATACTATGAAAAACGAATGATGTGGGGATAAAACATGCCGTGAACAACACAAAGTTTAGTAATACCTGAATGCGTCATAAACCATTAGCAACATACTCTTTTCCAGGATTTCAAGGATAACGTACGTTCTAGATAAATGAAACCCTTGCTTCGTAGTTCTTTCTATTGTCTACCTAGGATGTGTGAAAATGACATGAAAAAGTAAGAAATGGTATCCATGTTTTGTCCTAATAATCATAGACAAACAATGATTTATACATAGTTTGGAACAAAAAGAAAAGATGGATCAAAGTGTTCCCACCTGCCTACTTATCTATATATCAAGAATGTTATTTATGTATCGTTATAGTGTGTGTCGATCGTACCTGCAATACACTGATAATACATCCGCATATAATTTGTCCTCGCCAGGTACACGTTTTGATCACAGCACTCCAGAGTGTAGTTCCAACCCACAGGGACTGTACAGCTACTGTATCCAGTACACCTCACATAGTGGCTGAATGCAGAGGGATATCCACTGTACCTTAAGTTTAGAAATAAAAGTTCCATATGGCCATGAAAACTAATTTCAGCTCTCTCTAAAAGATGAGACAGCGCTTAGAATCTAGAACTTTAACAAAGCGACAGAAGACGCAGGGGAAATAGCGCTTTGGCTACGGACAAACCAAAAGGATCGAAGTGGATTTCAGTAACAACTTCGACAAGTTTAGAGGAACGGAAAGTGACTAAGAAACGCATACTAGCCACACAATTTCCTAGGTTAGTGGAACGGATAAGGGAAGAGTATACAGACATGTATATATCAGCGAAGTTAAAATAGATAGTGTGAATAAACCCTCGCGAGTGAAGCTAAGACTACAGCAACTCACAAAGACTTATCGACAATCTGCAACACTCAAAGGAGACTATGGACAACATCAGGACCATCCAGTAGAAGATACAAAGGCAAAACTGTCTCTGTTGAAACAGAAAACTAGAACGTTATAATCAGCAGTTTCAAACTTTACTCAGCAGGAATGTCATCTGAAGATGACGATGGCCTTGATATTTGTCACCGAAAATGAGGTGAAGGAGGTGAAGGAAGTAATTAAGAAGGAATAAAAATAGAAAGGCACCTGGATAAGATAGATTTTGTACAGATATGGAACACATAATTTATACCAAAGGAATGGAAAACAGTTATAATAGTAAATTTACCGATGACAGGTGGATCTTAGAAACGGCAACAATTGGAGATAGATCACTCTACTGTCTCTCAACAGCAATGACTAGAGTCGCATCATCTTGAAACACAAATAACAGCCACCGTCGAGGAGCACAATTGCTAAGATCAAGCCGGTTTCTGAGAAGGCAAGAAACAAATAAGAGACGTTCCCTATTCCTTCTCCACAGATTCTAGGCTACTGCTGATTTTTGTGTTAGCTTAATAGGAAAGAAGCGGGAGCTAGTCAGATGCACATTCACGCCAACCTGCGTTGAAGATGTAATTCAAAAAAAACAGAAGATGAGGATCCGGCTGTCGCAATATACTGTCAAACAGAATGATGCAGAAACATGTACAGGCAACGGCCAAAGTAAAAACAAAAAACAGTATCTTTTTGAAGAATACAAGACGAAGTATACGGAAGTCAAGAAGAGCGCAAGGAAACCTAAGTGGGAACTTGTTGACAAACTTGCAACAGAAAACCGAGAAAATGAATAAGGAACATCACACGGCAATTATCGGGGAAAAGAAACTACAACAAACACGCCTGCACACGGAAATGATGGGAATATCCTGAGCAAACCAGCAGAAACACTCCACAGGTGGAAGGACAATCTCAGCAGCTTGCTCTTGGGTAGACCTGAGGAAAATCCACCCATCATTGAGGAGGGAGAGGATCTGAATATCAACGTAGGATTCATTGCCAGGGATGAGTTCATAAGGGCCATCAGGACAATCAAGAATGCATAGCCTCTGCCCTGGAAAAACATCCCAGCAGAAGCCTTACAAGGATATGTCACAGTTACAGCGGACACCTTGAATGATCTTCTACAGGAAATATGGGATTAAAAAAGAGGTACCGCAAGAGTGGAGGGAGGATTACATTCTCAAGACTTATAAGACATGCGACCTGACAAACTGCCATATCTGTAGAGTTATTCAACTCCTCTCCTTACCAATCAAGATTTTCACAAGGCTGATTTTGGAGAAGACCAAGTCTGCAGTAGATTCCAGGCTGAGAGAGGCACAAGTACGATTCAGGGCTAGAAGGTCGTACACAGGCCATATATCAATACTTTCTACAATGACAGTCATCGATGCCTGTAAATTTTGTATACATCAAGAAAGCGTTTGACATGGTAAATAAAAGCGCCATATGGAAAAGAGTGAGGTACTACGGCATTCCAGAGAAGAATGCACCTCTAAAAGGAAAAGACCTGTAATGCCATACACAGCATAGGCTTGTCCCCTTCTTACTCTGTTGAAACTGGGATCAGGCATGGATGCATAGTTTCACCTTTAGTCTTCTCATTAGTGATAGACTGGGTGATGAAAAATGACAGTGTACCCACCTCGAGAAATACAGTGCACCTTGACTCAAAAGATTGAACAATTTTGCAGATGTTATTGGACTATTGTCACATACGTTCCAGCATATCCAACTAAATACAGAGAACCTACATACCGTAACCCCAACTACCAGCCTGGAGATCAATATCGAAGAGAAGACAAAGTGCCTTTGAGTCAATACAAATCAGGATGCACATATTCTCCTAGAGGAACCAGCCATAAAGAATGTTCACAAATTCGCATACTTTGGCAGAATTGTGAACAACTGAGGAGGAATAGACGAGGATGTCAAGGCTAGGATTGCGATGGCACGCAATGCCTTTACCGCTCTCTGGCCAGTTTCAAGGAATGTTAATATATACCTGAAAACAAATCTTAGACTTTCCAACTCCAAGGTAAATTAGTACTGATCTACAGTGTAGAGACCTGGAAACAAACAAAGAACTTCAAACATAAGCTGCAGGCCTTCATAAATATTTGTCTCCAACAGATCCTGCGCATCAGATTGCCAGACCGAACACCCAACCAGGAGTTATGGATGAGAACACAACTGAAACCTATATCTGAGACCATTAAAGATCTCAAGAAGTTATGGATTAGGCATATCCGGTAGAGAGACCAAGCCAAAATCGCTCACCATGCTCTAGATTTGAACCCTTAAGGAAAGGCAAAATAAGTCGACCAGCCATAACATGGCAAAGAACCTTGGACACCGAATTTGAGATTATCCGCCCTGGAATGGGGAACAACAGATATCTTGAAAAATTAAGAGCTGCAGTGAAGGCCATATGCTACAGAGGTAACTTAGAGGAATGATATATAATAATATATAATACTGTTCCTCGGTGTTTTGTTATGTGGTTCTCACTGCAGCAAAACAGCTTAAATCAAAAAGTGGTTGGCAACATTACAGCTGACATCAGGACATGCTACAGAAAACATAGCTTCTGACAGATTGGTTTCAACTTTAAACATAGAGAAGAAACCATTCATGAAGGCCATTACCAATGTCGATCAACCTGTCAGTGAAATACAAGCCACAACAAGAGGAGAATATAGAATATAATTTACTAGTTAGGCAGCTAAGCGTCAACGGAAGGCAACTGCGAGCGGAAAGTGAATCCGATGTTCAGCAAAGAAGAAAAGGCCTTTGCCATGCTTACAACTATCTGGAATCAACAAACCCAAGCACGGTGACCAGGATTAAAAATCTTTAAAAGATACCACGGTGTGCTGTTATATGTTAATATGATTCTGACAGCTAGAAAACAATTTCCTTCTAAACGTGGTTAGAAACCTTCAAACTAAATGCCTGCTTAGAAACAGGATAATTTTCTAGCCCAACGCCATATCGAATGAAAATCTCCGAAGAATTCTGGAGTGAAAAGCATAGCATTGTTGATGTGATCTGTAGGATGGCTATGGCTTTTTGAGACTTTGCCTTGTATCCAAATTGCACCTTAGCATTTTCAAAATCATCCCCAACCTTGTTTTCTTCACAAACTTTTGGAAGCCGTAGATAATTTCTGAAATGATTTCTTATTTCGTAAAGATTTTCATCTTATATTTGCATATTATGTTGTTTCAATATTGAATTACTTTAATACCCATTCAGCCACCAAATGGTACTGACAAA
Source organism: Megalonaias nervosa (assembly GCA_016617855.1). Taxonomy (NCBI): domain Eukaryota; kingdom Metazoa; phylum Mollusca; class Bivalvia; order Unionida; family Unionidae; genus Megalonaias; species Megalonaias nervosa. The sequence goes on from JAECUM010047740.1 coordinate 10,778, forward strand.
TGAAAATGAGAATGAAAATCGTTATGCTTGATACAATGTCAAACATGTAGTATAATCTACAGTTCTGCACTATCTTTATTAATAATTAATTTCGTTTGTCTCTTATATGTTCAAGAGCATCCAATTCTCCAATCAAGACTGAAAGTGTTCATAGCTTTGAAATATAACAAGCACGAAATTATATGATGTAAAGCCACGTACCGATTTCAAATATTTAATTAATAAAAATTGAAGAAATACAATCAACAGTCGGACACGATGTTCCTGTCACCTAACGCTTTCTATCCATGCCAATTTATTTAATCACTCCATGTTTAAAACATATTAGTAAACAATCTAAACGTATTGTATAATTATGTTAAATAGTGTTCAATTACATTCAAGGTTTCGAAAATATCATCTCGATTGTTCAAAAAACATAAGAATGGCATAAGTATGGTTTCTGAAAAGTATTTCGCCATTGTTTGGGCCTTGGCGAAGAATAAAAAAAACTTACTGAACACAAGTTCAATCTCTGCTTTTGGGTCATAAAATGAGCACTCAAATTATATATTCTTTCGTTTTCTATAAAATCTAAAGCACTGAAAAGGAGAGTGTCTTGAGTAAATTCGCGTAATCAATCGGCTGTAAATCGAAATATATGAGAGCGATTTAAATCCAAACTTTTGAGCTCTATTGTGAGTTCATACGGAAAGGTTTCATAACCTCAATTGATGCCGATAAATTGATAACTTTCACGACTGCGACAGAAATTACCCAACACGATGAGATAAAAAAAATCACCAAAGCTGTTGGTAATACTAACATTACACTTTTTGTTCTGACTAATTTCTTACTAAATATATGCGCCAATTGCCCTAATCTTTATCGAAGATCTAGACCTGGGATTTATATACATTTTTAAGTAAATCACTGAGGACTTCGTCTATGAAAAGTATGCTTCCGCTTAAGCGACTTTTAAAAACTAAATTTAAATGTAAATTCCAGACTTATGGCATAAACGGAACCTCAACTAAATCTTGTATTGCATATGTCATCAATTAGTATTGAAAGTTTTATCCCGGCAATAATATTGTTTATCCTGACATATGAGTGTATTTATAATCCTGTCATGAATTTTGATTCCTTTTGAGGAAATATTTATGAAGTTTTAAACACTCGTGCATGAAACGCACGACTCTTATCACTTCCTTAATTATAATCACACGAATTAATGATGTACTGAGAGACAGAAGTTATAGATAGCTATTGTTTTCAGGTTAAAGGATGACATTACATCTGTACGTTCTGGTTGAAAGATATATATTCTAATTTAAATGCTACAATCATTGATTAAATGTAGCAAACATAGTACTCGTTATTGTTGCTGATCTATGCGTTAGATACCAATGCAACAAGACTATATTTCAACGTCTCTACCTTCTGGTACCTAGACAGACTGGAACTATTTTCCAAATTGATGAGCAGCTATCCAAAAAGAAACGTAGGTCCTGTCAAGTGGCACACTTCATTTTCAAACACGTAAGTTACCATTTTAAAATGGCACGGAACAGTACTATACGCGAAACTCTGTTGTCCAGGTTATTATAAATTGCCAAAGGCTTGCCTTTAAAATAGATGGTCGGAATTTCATTTGAAATCGAAATGTTTCTAAGGCAGCATCCTTTTTTACCATTTTGATATTAGTGAAATGCCCATTAGACGCATTGTACTATGACCTACCTCATTCCGCAATCCTCTGTGTCACTGACATATCGACAACAGTATGTTTCATTATGGAAATGAGAGGAAGACACCTCCTGACAGCCCGTGCTAATCTTCTTTGCGTAGGTATAAACATCTGACACATAGATCACGTGACCAGCAGGACATGAGGGCTGCATGTAATCGTCTTGATAACTACCGTAGCATGCTTCATATACAGTGTATGCTGAAAACGTGAGATAGATGGCATTTAGATGGCGTGGAGGGGAGGGGGGGGCACAATTTTAGAATCAGGACTATCCACTGTTTAGCAGATTTAAAGGTCTGAAGTAAATGCGAAAATTTTATTGGAATCTTTAGAGGATTGTATATTAAGAACGTTTCTTAATTAATATGCATTCCACATTGGTACACAGATTGGATAGTTTATTGATTAGGTAAGTATGATCGCTATCTAAAGTAATGGAAGAAATATACAGATAAGCATACCTTTCAGTATGGTATCAAATGCTTTTGATGAACTGCTGCCTCGTTATGTTTAGAAATATGAAAACAAGAATTATTTCCAATGTCAACCCGAAAAACCACTAATAAATTAGCACCGAAGCAGCAACGAATCCAACAATATTGTCATCCTTCCATAGCCAAAATCATATAAATGAAAAGCATGACCCATCACCTACAAACCCCAGTGCTACTGGATTAGATTTTATTTCAGAATACACTAATATTGACAAAATATGCATACTTGTGTGGTTAATTCTATGTCCTAATTGAACAATGTTCTATTTCAGATCAAAAGGTAAAGCTGATATGACGTGATGACAGTAGTTTTAAAATGTATTGATCACATGCAGCAAAATACTTTGTAGACTATACCATTGTACATTAGAACCCCGCCCCCCAATATTTATTGCCATTAACAACACATACTAGAGCCAAATGTTTCAAAGTGGTTGTATAAAGTACATTCGAAAAGCAAATATAATTACAGTATATGTCAAAGAATATGTATTGTTACGTGTCTAGGCTTGTTCAAAAGTAACAAAGAAAAGAGTGAAGCTAACAAGCTTTGTAAATTTAACAAAACAATTTATTTCCCTAGAAAAAACGGTAAAAATATGAAAAAGGACTTACGGTTTGTGAATCTAATCAAAAATTAATCCTAGAATGAATACTACAAGTTCTATCACTAAAAAGTTCTAAATTAATCAAAGTTCGAATCCCGATGAAGTTCCAAGATGGAAAGCGATGACGTCTTCTATATCCTGTTTTGTGCTGTTGTGTCAACAGTTCCTTGTTGAATTTTATAAATCAAGAATAATATTCTGTCTATAGAATTCCGAATAATTTCCAATAAATGTCTTTGTCCAAGAATTTTGATGAAGAGCACTTATGTATGTTTTCCAGAGAATTAATTACTGAAACTGGTCACAACACAAAAATACCTTTGAGGTCCGAAGGTATCAATTTACGACTAAATTGAATCACTATAAAAAGCTAGTTTTAAATGCAATTTTAGATCACGTGATGGGGTCACGTGGCCACTTAGTTCGAATGGCGCAGTAAGAGCAGCAAGAGCATAGGCCGGCTGACACGTACGCCATGGATGAATTTGATTCTACTGAACGAATCTTACTATAAGATTCAATAATAATAAAACGGTTTTAAAAAGTTGTTTTAAACAGAGCTGACAGGCAAGCTAAGTATGAGATTCATTACGACCAATGATTTTCACTCTAGGAAAGAAAACAAAAAGTCGTTTACCAATTCTGAATCAAGGCCAAGAACTAGGTCAGCTACAAATACAATGTAGCAATATTTGTTATTTACTGAACTGAACTGAATTTTGCGAAAAAATGTCAAATCCAGTGAATAAACTTATCATTACAATAACATGTAATGAAATAAAAAATAAAAAAGAACTTAAAACTAATACACAAGCAATTAAATTACACATACGTAACAATATACACACACACACATACACACACACACACACACACACACACACACATATATATATATATATATATATATATATATATATATATATATATATATATTACGACAATAACAAATCAAGTCGTCCATTGGTTTAAACAGTATTTATTTCAAAAGATCATCATAGAAAATGCATAATATGCAACATAAAAAATACAAAAATTTGAGCAACAGGCTAAGGTTTATGCCAAGCTCTCTACTCATTGTCCGTAATTCTCCCATAGCAAAACTTTCTTTTGTATATCAAAATACATGATATTTAATTTTTTATAACAGGCCTACACGATTCTGCATGTAAAGTAGTGTTTGTTGTTGATGCTTTCTTGTTTTTCCAAAAGATACAATACTTGGTTCACATAAATTCCACTTGCCTGCATCATGTTACACCACAATTATTACATATGGAAACCCCAATTTTACATTTAATAATTTGTCCAGTATTACAGTCTAAAAGATCAATAAAGCGTGACAAAATGCGTTTGACCATTTTCTTTATTGACTTCCAACAAGACAATATTTCGCATAAATCACTTCCATGAAAATTTTTACTCCTCGGCGATTGACTGATAAGGCGAACTTGAAATTACCAATGGAAGATGTTCACGTGATAAATGTTTATATTCAAGACTTCTGAGTATCTTAAGCTGAATATCTGCATAGGAATAATCCAATTGATCAACTAAAAGAACCCTACTAAACTGCTATTTTATATATTCTATCGAATATTCTAAATCTTCTCTTTATTGCATAGATTCAACTTCTTATTGATTACATGTGTATCAGTGCGAGTAACGCATTAAAATCTGACACTGGGCAAATACTCAAGCCTCAAATGGGCATCAAAATTGATATTATACGCCTACTTCACAATTTATTCTAATGAAATGTTTGTAAAATTGGGCTAAATGTCTGTTCATGATAGAATCTAATACCACATGTCTCCACAGACCTCTGATCCAATTTGCTCGAATGGAGCATGAGACTAGCGGTAGATCCCGAAATCATGTTCTCGTATGCTTCCCAAGCCACAAAAACATGGTCATGGGTGGGGAGAAGATTCACAGTTACCTTTCATGTCCAAATTTCGGTTTCAATTTGTACGCAAGGGATATTGGTCCTGCAGGGACTCCCAGCGTCCCGTTCCTGTATGCCGCAAAAATACAACGTAGCACGTCAAAATTGTGCATACGCTGGGGGTTCTCAGAATTGGCCCAGAGGCCAAAAATGGAAAATGGCCTTAAGTTTTGACGGAGCACATTATAATATCTCACGAATTTGAGGAATAACCCCAATTAGATAGACACTATACGCCTGAGTTGTTAATATGCCAAGTGAAACAAATGTTTCTACCTGGAGCAAGCTGGAAGCTCTGAACAGTGTGGTAATTTTTGTGCCTCAGGACAAACATGTCACACATACTTCTAAATACTGAGAGGGAAAGGATATACCCTATGCTTGGGTTGTAGGGGTAATATGTGTCACAGACCCTTGAGGAAGGGGAGAGCAGCGAAAAAGAAATATCTAGAAGTGCTCACACAGCTTTAATTCGCGATAATGCCCTTTTAGATATAAGCAGCAACTAAATAAACGGTCTTTATGAGCTTTTCACAAAAGATAATGCCCATTTAGAGATACCTCCGTTAAAAGAAGGACTCGATGTACTTTTTCACACAAGTGATTGAATTCCGACTTAGGAAAACGGTGTCTATTCTTAATACGTTTAAACTCGTCACTTCAAAAAAGGCAGACAGGATGACGAGCTGGCCGCACTAAAGGCATGAGGGTTAGCTAGTAAGTTCCATCTCCTAGGCATTTGGAACGACGGATTGAACAGAATCTACCATACGTTCTTGGTAGTCGGAACGACAGATGGTCCCAAAGGCAGGATTAAGATATTCATGATGAGACCGCCTGGGAGAGGACTGTTTTAAATTTGCCAAAATGGGCTTATGCAGATGCCAAGATTTGGGGAATCCCTCCGATGACGCCAACACCGGTTTACGCGAGCGCATGCTTGGACAGGATGACCTGGTTTTGACCGAATACCCAAGTACGTTTTCCGACCAGAACCAACAGAAAATCACCATGGGACGAAAAAAGAAGCTAAAAGTTGATAGCAGCCAGAGTGCAGTAAACGTGGACAGCGATGGAAATGGGTAACACCCTGGCTAAGGTTCATAGGTGGAAAGGATAAAGAAAATGTAAAACTAGAAGAGGTTGTAGCCAGGTCTTCACGTTCAAATGATATGTTTATGTACCATCACCAAAAACTAGCCCGCTTCTAGTTGTCGGATCCGTTCCCGGTACAGGCAAAAAACAGCTTTGCTCTTCGCTGGGCACAAGCAGCGGAACCGCGGCTTTGAGGAAAACGAGGCTTCTTCTCGCAGTTGCCATCTGCAATGCTCTTTAAAACGAGCTAGCCAGACACAGTTTGCATGCGGTCACCTGCACATGCAGGTGCAGAGGACGAAACTACCTCCACGTCCCACAATGTCGCCTGTTAGGGATGCCATTCATTTTTGACAAGGTATATCACTACATCAGCGCCAACTGGAATGACTGACTGACTTTGTCCAGACGAACAAGGCAAAATACACATCATCCTTGCCCACGGCCACCAGACCCAAAACGAATCCGTCAGTATTAAAGCTGAAGCCCTCGCCCAGATCTTTCCAGATCCTAGCCCAAACCAGGCCAACACAGTGTTCTTTGACGACCTGATCTGGTTCACCTTGTGTACAGCAGCATTCTCACGGCAATTGAAACAACAGCCGCCAAGCCTACAATTGGCCTCAAAAAAAACAAAAAGTAAAACAACTTTGGCAGTGGCCCAGTTACTGCTCAATCAGTCCGCACGCTATGGACAAACAGTACAAATGAGTTCACTACCCGCTCCTTTACTACACTGATGAAAGCCGACGACGTTAACCACCACTAGGCCGCTTTCTTCTCGCTCTTCGACCCATGTTCTAGTGCTGATTCTTGGATACCGACAAAAAGAACTAGAAGGACGCGAACCGCAAAATTATTGAAGCGTGTAACAGTCGTAGGCAACGAGCCATTGGACAGACGCCAGTCAAAGTTAGTTTCAAAGCGCACGACATGTCACATGCAATGCGTGTGACTTCTAGTAGTTATCAGAAGCTCCTTAGCCAGTTCGGATAGCTAACCAATACTGGTATGCCACATAAATAACCGAGTAGGTTTTACCAACGAAAGTGCATCTCATTGGTCTCAGAGCTTCCATTCGATTAAAGAGTCGGTGTGGACATATTTGTGTATAGAATCATGGGACATTTAAGACTACATGCTTCAAGACGTACCCGCTGCAACCAGAGCGCACAATGCTGTACAGGTGCAATTGGTAAGCAAAGAGAGGCAAGAAAATCAAAGTGGGCACTGGGTTGAACGGATATGAAACCTTGCAAACTACTTGCGTGACGTTTACATAGCGGAACCAGCCACTAGGTCTGCCGTATGTCGGAGCGATTATGTACAGCGGCACCGAAAATATGTTTGTTCAAACTTCCGCCATTCAACGACAACAGGGTCTTAAGTCTTGAGTCTTAACCTTTACAGTAAATGCGATCTAGTCGCAAGATCTGCTTGAGAAAGCCACTTACGACGGCGTTGTACTTGTGGGTAATAAACCCAATTGTTTGTGACGGTGTCGCATCTAATATATGCAAGTTTAGCGAGGGCCGTTTCCTCATGCCGGACGCCATGGTGTTATAATCTAATATTTCAGCCAGTATATCAAGCAAGTCATTAAGACCATGTTGATGAGCGTTGACCATAAATACGTATGCATCCTTCTTGCCGCTGTCCTAATGTCTATATTATGCTTTCTTTATGTCTATAGTATTGCATAATAATAGAATAAAAGAGATACTTTAATGCTGATTCGACCACAACCACTTAGCGGGCAAAAATACTCATGCAGCCGCTGCGCCCGACGATTATGGGGCAGTGTGGTTGTAAGTTGTCAAAGATATAACACTACACATGCGTTCAGCGTAGCACTTGTTCTGACTAGTAGATATACGATGAAAACGAGCCAGTCTGTCGGTTCAGATGCTCATCGCTTAACACACCTACCCCCTGGACAATCGTTTCCATCTGCAGCGCTACACCTCTGCTTGCGTTTTCTATGATTCTTTCCGACCCATGGAGTGGGTGATGTTCTGTTGACCTCATGTCGAGGACTAGTGCAAACCTGCGTCTTTAAAATGTGGCAACATCAAGCAACGACGCATTCTCTTCTTTGAGAGAAGTCCTCACCAACAGATTTGGGCCTCCTCTGACTGCTGGTACATCAGCTACCCCAGGACATATATCTGGTTTTTGATGCCCTCAATCGTCACCAACACTTATCTTGTTGAAATGCTCCGTACCACACTCAGACTCAATGAACTCTGTGCCACCCTCAAAGAGCAAAACTAATGACTTCGTGTATTTTGCCGGCATGTTCGAATTAATGTTCCACATATGGTCGCTGTTGTTCATCAATACATTGTGATTGCACAGCCTACGTTGTGAAAGCCCTATCCCGTATACTGCTGCCTGATCATGCTTGCGAATTCCGAGTGGGCCACAGCATCAAACTCTAGAGAAACACCAGTTATGGTGTAGTTGACCCTTTACACGAACTCTGGATTATCCTGCCCTAGCCACTATATGTCCGCTTGAAGTAAAGTGGCACGCAAAGCGGTTCCAAATACGGCAGCGGCGAAATCTTCGAGCAAAGTATCAGTGACGGCATTGCCAGAACTTACATATATGGCGGAAGTATCGATATTTTGTACATTCTGATGAGCTGCATTAGTGCGCTCTAGGTTCATCAGCCAGATATCTTTGAAGAAAACAGACATAGGCATCTTCTCAGCAGGCCACTTCGTCCTCATCCGCTTTACACTGATCCTTTTGCCGATGGCGTGGCCGAAGATTTTTTTAATCAATGTACGGTTTGCTTCCGGCAATGGTGCTCACCTGCTCAGAGTAATTGTAAACGCTAGCCTAACGTTACTTTGTTCAATGGCATCGTTGCTGTCGAGATTTGGACATCTAACTACAAGCAGCTGATATTGGCACATGGTGCTCGGGTTATTAATCACAGCGACTGAGCTGCGAATTTCCGTCACACCTATTGCGTAGAGCAGAGTGTGAAACGAGTTCTATACTGAGACGTATTAAAGTGTGATGTTATTGGGGTTTATGTAACCTTCATTTATTATGTAAAGATTTGATTTTGTGTTTCACGAGTTTTTGTTAACACATGGATGAAGGCAGCGATTTTCAAATGAAAAATATTGGTTATCATGAAGATGCTCTAACCGAGGAAGATTAAACATCAAGTCAGTTGAGCTACAGATTGGAATTCCTTCTTGGGCTATCAGCGATGAAGTGCCAGTTGGGCGGAAGCATGAAGATATGTCTACAGTAAGGTGACTAGTGCAACGCATAGATAATTATCGCAACAAGAAAGCACAAGCAAACTCAATTTTAAAACGAATAAGTCCGTATCCTCGCAGTAAATAGAAGGCGAAAGTGGATTCTTCTACAACGTAATATCTACCCGAGTACATTCTTGCCCCATTCATATGAGGGGGCGCGGGCACAAATTATTCAAGCTACCGACCGAAACACGAAGAAAGTTAAACAAAGCTCGGGAAAAGATCCCAACAGACACAATCAGGCTTTAATATATGGAGCTCATCGCTGCATATGGATCCGATGACACAGTTCACAACGAAGCGGCAGGATAGGAACCTTACAGCCTTCGGATGCAAGAGATCCTCGGCATTAACAAGACACTTCAGATGTACCGCGATGCGCTTTCGCTCTCCATTGCGAAGACCGTATAGCGAGATGAACGTCTGATACAAGAGACGAGAAAGCTGACCAAAGCAGAAGATGAAACTATGCTCTAAGAGATACGAGATCGCAATGCAGATCTGGAGCTGGTACGCGAGGATCATCTAAAAATTGATTTACGAGGGGCACAACCAAGATTTGTTTTTCTTAAGAAAGACAACAGCAGGAAATTTGGTGGTGCTTGTCATCACGATCGCGGATTTATTTTGTTGCCGTTCACCCCTCTTGCATTTCAGCAGCAGAAAAACGCGTCAAAATTTTACATCTTCCTTTCTTTCTTGGCTGCTGTCATTCTGGTACTTTCTGCCCTGCACTATCACTTCTGCGGACGCCCTTACCGAATTAGCATCAGCGTTGGTGCGTAGGGCCATGTTTTTATCCGCTCTAAGTAGTTTGCTCTTACACAACACATAGTAAACTTAGCTCGTTTCCATGCTACTTGGGACTTGTAAATATCGCCCACAATGACGTCATCCATCTTGCTCAAGTCATATCCAGGCAAAATTCCTCCTACTTATTCGACGACACATGGGTGCTTTCTGCGCGTCCGGTCATCTCTTATACGTCTGCAAGACAGTTTTTATGTTTATCTGCATCAAACGCCTTCCACGGTCCTATTCTCGTGCGTTGTATTTGAGTTTGCACACCCAATATTGCCCAAACGTATGTCCCTATGCTTTCATTCAGTCGTTCTACCCTGGTTACAATAAATCCTTGAGGCATGCTAAGAATCAAATATTCAAAGCCGTTTTATCAACATCGTCTCTTGCGATATGTTCAACGTGCCATGCTAAGATACTGGTGCATTCAATCCTGAAACGACCAATGGAAACGGTAATGACAAAGAAAACGTAGTTGTATGTTGTGTAAATACGAAATGCGGCCAATGCTTGCGTCCTCGCTGCTTGCAATTTTTAGTGAAATTAAAACAATGGTACTCGCTGGACGTGCCGTCTCCCTTATCCGATATGATCTACAGAGCCGCAGTAAAAGTCGTTAACTACCTATACCACAGTCAATACTTTCGGCAAACGTAGGTTGCTAAATTACAAACCTTAAGAAGACAACTACGATCAAAGTCAGAGTCACCAAAGGTACAAACTAAGGGTCAGCAAGAAAACACCCGGTGCACATGTTAAATACAAAGCTACAACATTTCTTAATGAAAACATAATTTAAATATTTTATACTGTGTGTATACACTAGGTACACAATGAAATGTGGGACTGCCGGAGAAACTTTGAAGCTTACATGCGCAAAGAGAATGTGGTGTCTCAGCGAGAAAAATGTCAAAATACTTTCATAAATTAAAACCATTAGTGAATAGATTGCATTGTAACTAGACTGGTCTTGACTACGAATACGGTTGGCTTCATAATGAAAGTAGATCATTTCCGGCATATTCACTTAATAAAATACCGTTTCATCGAACAAAATTCTCTTCAACCTAAGGAATTCCCAAATACGATCGCTGCGATGAGGATATTTGGTGCTTTCCTAGAGTACCTCATTGATAAACATTCATACGTAACCGAAGTTGCCATCTAGTTGTACGTCCCTTCCAATGTACTCTGTTTGTCGTTCAGAGAGTAAAACATCCGTTTGGCTTCGGATTTTGTGCTTGGGGCTACCGGCTTTTTCATCGTTATGTCCCGTGAACCTGTGCTAAGGACACGGAAATTTTTGAGATGTCATGTTGTACTTATGCGACATGTGATAACAGGCAGTCGGGTCCTCTCGTGCAAACTGGATCCAAGATATATGAACAAGAAAATGTAGTGTCCTGAAACACGGTACACTTCCTAAGCACACGCACACCGATGGGGAAAATGAGGAACGGAGATCCGGAAGCTGCCGCTGGTTTTATGATCCACTTCAACAAATTTGGTTCTGATATATATGGAGGACGATACGTAAGAAAAAGCTTTACGATTAATTCAATATTGATCCTTCTTACCTTTATTTCTAGCATCCATTTATGCGCTTTACGGTCCGTCACTGAAGGCCTTCTCTCTATACCTGTGCTTTGTATAAACCAAGCTAACATTTCATTTTCTTATTCGGGGACCAGGCATTCGACTTCTCTGCATTCGTGTACGCGTTCTGTAGTTGTCATGATTGTATGTGTGTGTTTTATTTTTTATTTTCTGCCCGTGTTTTTGTCGCGTGTTTGTGCATTGTGTGCCTAGTTATTGCATATTTGCGAGTCTAGTGTAGTTTATTATATCTCTACAGTATTATGATAATAAATGTTTACTGTACACAAAATAATGTATTTTCATTTAGTGCGCCGAATATCTCAGTGTCTTCTGTTTTATGTAGATGTCTAAAGACCTACGTGGTCTTTGCTCCATCGTGAGAGCAATGTTTATATCCAAACGATGCAAGTTCAGAAAGTTCATAAATGTCTACAATGTGTAGAAATTAGTATAATTGTCTAAAAATCTAATCTCTTCAATCGCTTAAAAACTTGTGTCTAAATAATACATTTGTCTCCCTTCAGTGGAGTTTACTTCTTCGTGATAAAAGCGTTTCGTCCCATAGTTCAAGTGCGAAAAATCCGAAAAACTCACAAACATATAAAATATATACAAAACAAATAACTGCAATGACCTGAAAAAAAATATTTTCATATGCATACAAAAATATACTAGCCAGATTTAATTTAAGAATGGTAAGTGGTTTTATGTCGTTGTGCTTAAATGCATCTCGGAACGGACGTACGCCTTAATTGTTTGAACGTACGGACGGACAGGAACAGAATCAGGATGTCCCCTGCAAGTAGTTTGCAAATATAAAGTACCATTCTAATCACTCTAGTATAGTCTGTATGTCAATAAGAATTATGGCTAATAAAATAAATGTTTCTGCAGATGGGCCTAGTCACGATGAACAGTGTACGAGCAAGTCGTTTAAAAGTCATATATTTCGAAATTCCACAATGACTGCAACTAACAAATATTCTTCTACATGATTTTTGAAGAATATGTTCGCTCTTTATTTAATTAGATTCGAGTCCAAACTTTAAAACAGTAGTATTTAACGACATTTTAGAATATTTGGTTACCTGCCTAGAATCAACTGCTACTAATTAAAACCTATTGAGGAAATGAATTGCAAGTATACTTTCAAATACATTTCCTATGTGTTTGCTTAATTGCCTCTAAAACGCTCTACAGGATTTGAGACCAAATGTACTTGCCAAAACGAATTGATATGAAACATAAAATATTCACAAGAATGTCTATGCTCAAAATCTAAACACAGCCTCGACGCATTGTGATATTTGTACTTGGAATCATTTCAAGTCAGAGACAATCTGAAACTTGTTGACAGAAAGAAATTAAATCAATTCTGATATTATGGTCATGTTATCTTCACTCCAAATGTCTGACAGTGACTCGTTTCTTAAATATTTATTCCGAGTTTAAATATAATGCTCAACAAACCTCTGGTATTTTTGAGGATACATTTCCTTGGACAGACGATTCTATTAGTTTTTTCATCACTATATGGCATCAGCTTACCAGTAATATAGGACGACGAATTCCCAGATGACATGGTCGTAGGAGATGCCGATGTGACGCTTGTGGTCGACGTAGTGGTCAGAGCCTGTTGGTTCGTTGTTGTATCAATTTGGTCGGAGATGCTGGTTGTGTTTTCTGTGGTTATTTGTTGACTGACATTGATGAAAATTATTTTTCCAGACGAACATTCAGCCAGTATTGTCGAAGAGTCACTTGGAACATCAACGTTTAGATCATCTCCACAGCCATATATATCAAGCACCTTGCCGAAGGTCATCGATATCGTGGCATTCGTGTCGTTAGCTGTAATAGTAACAGTTGATCAAACTTATTTTTAAAGAAAATCAGTAGAGTTTAGAGGTATGTAAGACATTTGGAATCCAGATAAAGTACAGGTCAGATTATGTATGTATGTATGGGGTTTAACTGCACGTCACAGCAAAAATGACCAATGTACCAACAAAAAAAATCTAACAATATAAATATAAAAACTGCATAAAAGCAAAGAAGAGGAACATTTACGTCAAACATTTCTTTAATATATGCAAATATGTGACGTCACGTATGGCAAACATACATTATGTATCATACATATTATGCATCTTTTAGCCATGCATTCTCTTGCTAGCATGGGTATAGATATATAATAACAATTCACCATAATATCATTCCTCCGTTGATACAAAATACATTTCAACAGCAGCAAATAAAGAATTAGCACATTAATGATATGTAGCTCTTTACCTGTTACTTTGATCCAAAAGTTGCCAGAATCATTTGATAAAGCATTGTCAATTCTTATGGTTATGTTTTTTGTGGTGCTAATGTACAAAATAGTCTCCTTGAAATTGTTATTGTCATAACACGTGATGTCTGTTTCTTGATTCCCATCCACAATGTGAAGCTTTTGTGCACAGCGTCCAATCCCGTTGAAAGCCAACCTCAGATCCAGGGCCCTAATGACGATGGCTCCAGAACTACTTTTTATCATGGCAAGATACCCTGAGGTGACATTACAGTTCTGAATCTGCTGCGGATAGCCAACATTCTGAATGTGAACCTCTTTCATGGGGCCAAAACCTTGCGCTGATGGGAGTTCTACGATGCTGGACTCTTTCACAAAGAGAATAAAAGCTTTTAAATTAGCTTCAATTTCATCTATGAATACACTGCGCAGTCAAAATTTCAGTACTATGAAATGCGAATATGGAATGCACCTGAAATATACTGCGCGCAAAATAAAAAAGACAGCAATACTTGAAAGAGTCTTTAACCGTCTACAATACATATTATTTTAATAGATTTAAAAGATGACTCAGACTCTGGACAAATGAAACCCGTCTTGCTGTTCTGTACTCGACTGATTGCCATTAGCGTTTGAAAACATCAACTGAAACAATAAGATAAAGTAGCTAAACCTAGTTTTCACAAGCCTTGTGGTTTTCCTATTAATTATACATAAATAGTGATTGATGAACAGACTGAAGGATACAGGAATGTCTTCCTACCTTTCCTCTATGAATGAATTTAATGTACACGTGAGTACAGTATGGGTCTATCATACCTGCAATACACTGGTAATGCATCCGCATGTAATTTGTCCTAGCCAAGTACACATCCTGATCACAACATAGCAGCGTGTAGTTCCAGGCCACGGGGACAGTACAGTTGTTGTATCCGTTACAATTCACATAGTGGCTGAACCCAGACGGAAGTCCGCTGTACCTAAATTTTAGAAAATAAAAAGCGTTTCCAACAGATTTTCATATAAAGAGCTATCGAAATTAACTACTCTAACTTCTTGTGACCTTCATTTTTATATGTTAATTTAGATCATTTCAACTTGTAATTATTACTTGAAAATAGTAAATAATACGTTTATGACAATATGGAGATCTCTTCTGAAAAAAAATTGTTTCCCAACTCAAAACCTGATATATTCTTTTAAGGTCCAATCAAGGATAGCAGGATTACTGGGTGGAGAAGTAACCCTAAACAATATTCTTTCTGAGCCTCAAGGCCTAATTTTAATAATTTGATCCGTATTGCCACCCTCAAGAATCCTTCCTGGCCACCCTCCACGACCCACCAGATCGTCCTTGGTACCCTGATTTGGGTCGCGACCTTGGGGGTAAAACCTTTAGTTGTTGGGGTTTTTTTAGCACCAGCGACTGGAAGATTACCTTTCCAAAATTTACTCCAAACATTTTAGGAAATCTAGACCTTTGATTTATGCAAATTTGTAAGTAAATCACTGGAACTCATGACTTCATTTCTGGAAATAATTCTTCAGTTAACGCAAGGGCTTTTCTATCTGTTTTGTTTTCAAACAATAATAAATTTCCACATTTATGGGATAAGGTAGTCTCATCTACAGTTTTATTGCATATATAACCAGGTATCATAGCGTCGGACATATTTATCTCAATGTTTTGATCTCAGTCGCTAAAGGATATTGAATAAGCTTCGTATGAAATACAGTGATTAGCCAATAAAAGTTACCTCCCTGTGAGTGAATGTTAGGACAGGAACACTATTGTGGATTTCTATATGTGCTGCTATTTATGGTTTTGCCATTAACTTTGTCACAACTCACCCTGAACTGGTCTAAATTACACTGTCTAAGCAGTTATTAAGATAGGGAAAACGACTTATGCCACACTACATAATACCAGCTTCTGAAAAAGCAATGAATCAATTACACAATATATAAAAATTAAAATAAGTTTTGGGCTCGTTTTGTTTTCTTTACAGTCTACCATAAGTCCATGAAGAGAAATTGACCAAGAGGAGCTAACACGTTTTGTTTAATCCATGAGAAGAATGGTCAAGTTGTATTTTCTTATACCTAAACTACACCCAAAATAAAGGACCGTTCAAGTTCTTTCAAATATTTACAAGGTCTTTTTAAATAGCCAGGATAACTAGCGAAAATTATTTGCTTTAAAAATATAACTACATACAAAATATGAAAATATCGAGCGCCAATGTTATTATCCCGTAGTCACAATCGTGTGCGTGGTTCCTGTTAATGATGCATTAAAAGACAAAAAGTTATTGATAGCTATTTTTTCACGAAACTGAGCGACGTTTCTTCTGTAACTTTTCGTGGAACGATATCTATTCAAATTTATTTATTATAATTAATGGATTAACTGTAATAACTAACGTAATCCTTAGTGTTCCTGAATGCTAACATGTATATTTGGTTCATAGCCGTAAGACGTGATTTCAACAGTCCAACCTTCCAGTACTTGGGCAGACAAACTATTTTCCAAACTTGGAAAGTAGCTATTCGCAAAGAACTGTCTTCAGATCTGCTTACGTCGAACAATTCTGTTTCAAACACGGTACCTAACATTTTAAAATAGGTCGCAAGATGAACCGTACTATAATTGACACTCTCTTGTCCGGGTTATTAAAGATTGATAAAGACTTGCCTTTAAAGTAAATGGGTGGAATTTAATTGGAAATCTAAATATTTATATAGCAACATTCGTTTACTCTCCTATTTTGTGAAATGTCTTTTAAACGAACCGTACTTTGACCTACCTCATTCCGCAATCCTCGAAGTCACTGACATATTGACAACAGTATGTTTCATTGTGGAAAAAATAGGAAGACTCCTCCCGACATCCCGTGCTTAGTTTCTTGGCGTACGTGTACACATCCGACACATAGATCACGTGACCAGCAGGACATGCGGGCTGCACGTAATCATCTTGAAGGCTACCGTAGCACGCTTCGTCTACGTTATATGCTAAAAGAATAAATATTTGAAACTGAACTTTAAATCCATGTTTCTTTCACATGGGCACAACATTTGAGTCAGGACGACCCAATGATTTACAGGTCTAAGCAGAAACAATTAAATTGGATAGTCATCGCCAACGTCAGCAAGTTAGCAGCTAAAGCATAATGAATGATTGCCTCTGTCTTACATGTTTTATAACCAAATCATTTTGACATAATATCAAACGTAATGAAAGATTCTTTTTTTTTTTTTTTTTTTTTTTTTTTTTTTTTTTTTTTTTTTTTTTTTTGCAGTGTTTTTCTGTGGGAATTTAGGTTATGTGAATTAAATGAATTCTCTATTGTCATTGTATCAAACTGTATGCCTATTTTTCCATTAAAGCTGTTGCTCCCAGCTCCTTTAGGCCGCGACCCTAAAAAATATTTTTCCTTAACCTCGCGACACCGTTTCCATATTTCCACTTCCCGCTCCTTTTCTGTACTAATGAAAGCCAATGACGCTAACCACAACTTTGCCGGATTGACCGGTTTCAGCTCACTCTTTAGTGGCCTGTATGGGACATTTAAGGGTTACAAGACGTACCCGCAGCAGAAAGAGCGCCCCATGCTGTACAGGTGTAATTGGTAAACACGGAGAGCCAACAAGATCAAAGTCGGCATCATGTTGAGCGAAACATTATTCTCGGAGGATCTGACACCTTACAAGACGTTAGATCTGCCGTATGTTGTAGCGATTACATACAGCTGCACCGAAGATATGTTTGTTCGAGTCATTCAACGATGACAAGGATTAGAAATATTTATAGGCAACATAGCCTACGGCAGCGACCCCCTCATCTCCTCGCCGATAAACATCATTTCGTATTTTTACTGTTCGGATGACGATGTGTTTAAATCAGAAAACTTGGGGTCCCCGCCTAAATGCTGACTGCCATCTTTTCCTTGCTGATTCCCTTATACTACTTAAGTGCAGATTCGCTGACGTCTTGTTAAGTCATTTGGCATAATGTTAGTCTTTCTTACTTTGGCGCTCGTTGTCTTTAAGTTGGTAATCGGCCTGCGCAGCTTATAGTTCCTCGAGTGCCTTATCGTTATTGGTGCGTTCTTCGTCGACTCCCTTTTAATCTAGCTAGAAAGACGTAGATTGAGCCAGTGAATGCGAGGGTGTTAACAATTGTATCACCGAACATGAGAGCAAGTGTGACTATTTGACAGACTTATTATGGTATTTAGCATGAATGGTGCCTTATTTACTTAGCGTGTCTTGCACCCAAAGGTTCAGTGCTGTGATGGTTACAATCTCTGCTGCGTGTTCGAAGTCTACGCGACAAAGGTCTGCCAGTTTCACTTTAACATGTCTTTGGCAATCATCGAATACCGAATTTTGAGCACACCGAGTACAGATCCATGGTAAAGGAGTTTCCGAGGTCCTTGAAGTACGATGCGGACATCTCGCAACCGGCTTTCCGATATCAACAAGTTTATGGGCCTTTACAAAACGTACACTACTATCCAGTATGAACGGTGGCAGGTGTATGTCAAATAGACAGCAGAAACTTGCGGTATTGCCTTGTCCTCTTGTGTTTCGCTAGTTGATTTTCACATTTGTACTGGCTGCACTTGCACCTGCATGTTGTGGCCGTCTTGGTACCATTACGCAGATGAGGCGCAATGAAGGTAAGCTGTCAATGCCAGACCATCCTAGCGAAATATAAATTGACATCTCCTCCAGGTAATGCTTTCGGTCTAGAGATGCCTGCATGCTGTCAGTATCCTGTTTCTTTCTTAAAAACTCAAAGGACTCTGCTAACAGCTCAGTTTCAACGATATCATTTTCATCCAGCGCATACCTACATGAACCTTTATCTTTACAGTAAATGCGGTCTAGTCGCAAGATTTGCCCGCGAAAGTCACGTGAGACCGCGTTGTACTTGTGGGTAATAACCCCAATTGTTTGTGACGGCGTCGCGTCTAATATATGCAAGTTTATCGAGGACCGTTTCCTCATGCCGGACGCCAGAACGAAAGGATCTGTCGTCGAGTACAAAGTGGTGTTATTTTCGAACAAAGCAAGTCATTAAAATCATGTTGATAAGAGTTGACCATAAATACCTACACATCCTTCTTGACGCTGCCCCGTTGTCTGTATTATGGTTTCTTTATGTTAAGGTGGGGCAAATAATAACAGAATAAAGGAGGTACTTAAATGTCTATTCGAGCATATGGCAGGCAAAAACGCGCTCGTGCTGCCGCTGCTGCGGGTGATCATGGCGCAGTGTGGTTGTAAGTTGTCAAAGATCTGACACTATACATGCGTTCAGCGTAGCACTTGTACTGACTTGTAAACGGACGATGCAAACTAGTCATTCTCTCGGTTCAGCTGCTCGTTGTTTACCACATCTACCCGCTGAAAACCATTTTTTCATCTGCAACGCTACATCTTTGCTTGTGTGTTTTCTCTTTCCGACCCATGCAGTGTTTGATTTTCCGTTGACCTTATGTCGAGGACTAGGACAGACCTATTTTGTTAAAACACCAACATCAGGCAAGGACGCATTCGCGTCCCTGAGAGACTTCCTCACCATTAGCTTTGGGCCTCTTCCCACTGCTGGAGCCTCAACTGCCCTTGGATATAGATCTGGTTTGGGATGCCCTCAATCGTCACCAATACCTAGCCACTATATGTCCGCTCGAAGTAAAGTGGTTCGAAAAGCGGTTCCCAAATACACCACTAGGCGTCAGTGACGGCATTGCGAGAAACTACATATATGGCGCAAGTATCGATACTTTTTACATCCTGATAGGCTGTATTAGTGCGCTCTTTGTTAATCAACCAAATATCTTTGTAGAAAACCCAAACATAGGCATCTTCTATGCAGGTCACTTCGTTCCCCTCCACATTACGCTGATCCTTTTGATGATGGAGTTGTCGAGGATTTTTATCAATGAACTGTTTGCGTCCGGCGATGGTGCGCAACTGCTCAAAGTCATTGAAAACGCTATCCTTACAGTGTCGGTTACAATGACATGGTTGCTGGACATCTAACTACAAGCAGCTGGTGTTGGTCTATGGTACTCGGGGTATTATTTACAGCGACTGAGCTGCGAATTCACTTCACTACTAGCGCGTGGGTCGAGTATGAAACGGATCGAATCTGTTTATATAATGAGACGTATTAAAGTGTGATGTTATCGGGGTTCACTTGTCCTTCTTTTGTTATGTTAAGGAAGGTTTGAATCTGTATTTCACGAGATTTTGCTAAAACATAGATGAAGGCTGCGATTTTCAAATGAACGAAATTGGTGGTCATGAAGATGCTCTAACTGAGGAAGATTAAACAACACTTGCCACAGACGACAACGAGTCAGAAGAGCTACAGACTGAAATTCCATCTTGGGCTTGCAGCGATGAATTGGGCGGAAGCATGCAGAGATGTATACAGTAAGGAAAAGGTCACAACGGACACAAGCAGGGTAGAATATATTGAGCCCGTCGCTGCGTAACGATCCGAGGACACAGCTCTCAAAAAAGCGGCAGCACAGGAACCTGACAGCCTTTGGATGCAAGAGATCCTTGGCCATAACAAGGCGCTTCAGACGTACCGCGATGCGCTTTCGCTTACCCTCGCGAAGACCGATGAACGGCTTGTCGAAGAGACGGGAAAGCTGACCAAAGCAGAAGATGAAACTATGCGTCAAGAGATACAAGACCGCATTGCAGATCTGGAGTTTTTACGCGAAGATCAGCTAAAGATCGCCGACGATTTTAAAGAGACACAACCAAGATTTTTTTTTGGGACCATCAGCAGCCGGAAATTTTCAGAATTGCGGATTTTTTAATGCCGTTCCCCTCTCTCTCAGCAGAGGTACCAGATGCTCGCAAGGTCCGTCGCATTTCCAGTCACGACCAGTTAGCGTCATAGTATTCGGCTTCCTTTGATATTTGCACTTTCGTCACTGGCACGTCTGATGCTGAAGCATCTTTTGCGGACGCGTCAAAGATTTACATCTTCCTTGCTTTGTTGGCTGCGGTAATTCTGGTACTTTTCTCTCCTGCTCTAACACTTGTGCGGGGGCCCTTATCGAAGTAGCATCAGCTTTGGTGCCTAGGGACGTGGTTTTATCCGCTCTAAGTAGTTTACTGTTACACAGCACATAGTACAGTACATTAGTTTCAATGTTCTCTGGGATTATGTATATGTCGCCCACAATGTCATCATCCATCTTACTCCAGGCATATCCAGGCAGTTCCTGGTACTTACTCGACGATTCATGGATTTTTTCTTCGAGGCCGGTCATCTCTTCTAAGATTGCAAGACAGTGATTATGTTTATCGCATCAAAAACCTTCCATGTTCCGAATTTCTTGAGATGTATTTGAGTTTATGCGCCCAATATTGCCCAAATAAACGTCCCTATCCTATCATTCAGCCGCTCTACCTCGGCTACGGTAAAGCCTAAAGACTCGTCAAAAATGAAATATACAAAGCTGTTTTAGCTCCATTGTCCTTTGCGATATATTCATCATGCGATGCTACGTCACTGGTGTGCCCAATCCTGAAACGACCAATAAAAGCGATAACGACAAACAAAACGGAGTTGCGTGTTGAGTAAATACGCAAAGCGGCCTATACTTGCGTTTTTGCTGCTTGTATGATTTTATTTAGTGAATTTTAAAAAATGGTAGTCGCCGCACGTTCCGTCTCCATCATCCGATATGACCTGCAGAGCCGCAGTAAAAGTCGTGAACTTCCGGTAAATTCCGTAGGCCTGAGTTGGTTAGTAAATTTCAAACCTTTATTACAAAAAATGTGGTCCAAGTCAGAATCACCAAAGATACAGACTAAGGGGTCAGCAAGAAAACTCCTGGTGTACATTTAAATACAATGCTACAATATTTCTAAATGAAAACTTAATTTATATACTTTATCCTGTGCGTATATAATCGGTACAAAATACGATGTGGGACTGCCGGAGGTATTTTGTGCTTACATGCGCAGAGTATGGTGTCTCAGTACGAAGAATGTCCATATTTTCATAAATTGAAACCATTTGTAAATAAATTGCTTTGTAACTAGATTGGTATTGACTACGAATACGATTGGCTGAATATGAATGGTAAACAATTTCGGGCATAAGCACTTAATAAAATACCGTTTCAATGAAAAGTATTTCTTCAATCCAAGAGATTTCCAACGACGATCGCTGCGATAAGGCTATTTCGTTCTTTCCTTCGTTGACAACAAACATTCGGACGTAACCGAAGTTACCATTAGATCGTCCATCCTTTCCTATGTATTCTTTTAGTCGTTCAGACAGTAAAACATCCGTTTGGCATCCGATTTTGAAGTGGGGACTCCCGGACATTTCACTTTTATGTCCCATGAACCTGTGCTCCGGACACGGAAACTATTGAGATGCTTTGTTACACTTGTGCGACAAGTGATAATGGGCAGTCGGTGTCTCCGCCGGCCTCATGTTCCTCTCGTGCAAACTGGATCCAAGATATATCGACAAGAAAAAGTACCTTCATGAAACACGGTGCACCCCCACCCACCCACCCACCCACCCCCACACACACCGATAGGGGCGGGGGACGGCTTAAAAGGGAAAGATGGAGAACGGGAATCCGGAAGCTCCCGCTGTGCTTGTCATCCACTTGAGCAAATCGGTTCTGATATATATGGAAGACGATCCGTAAAAAAGGGAAAAAAGAAAATAAATTAAAGCCTAGTTACACATTAGATACCTACCCTTCTTAACCTTATTTCTACAATCCATATACGAGCTTTACTGTCTGTCACTTAAGGCTTTCACTCTATACCTGAACTTCGTATAACCCAAGCTAAATATTAAGTTTCTTATTTGGGGACCACTCTGTGGAAGACAATTCTTTCCTCTGTTAGACGTTCAACTTTTCTATATTCGTGTACTCCTCTATTAAATCTTTCCTGAGAGATGGTAATTTGTGCTGAAATCTTCAAGGTTACATCCCCTTTACGTGCAGACTAGCATAATTCCTATGAACATTTCTATGACGAATTTTCGGCTAATATACCTGAAGTTGTCATGAGTATATATCTGTTTTATTTCTATTTCTGCCCGTGTTTTGGGTGGCGTACTTATGTATTGTGTGGCTAGTTAATATATGTGTATCGTATATTTGTGGGTGTAGTGTAGTTTGATATATCTACACAATTTTATGACATTAAACGCTTGCTTTAAGCAAAATATTGTAATTTCAATTAATGCGCTGTACATATTCGTCAGTGAGTTTTGTTTTATGTAGATATTTTGAGACCTACGTGTTATTGCTTACTTATGCTAACAAGGTTTGCATCAAAACAATGTTCAAAAAGTTCATAAATGTGTACCATGTTTAGAAATTAGTGTAATACCCTAAAAAACTAGTCACGTCAATCGCACAAAAATTATGTCTAAATAATGTATTTGTCTCCATTCAGTGGCTTCTTCGTGATCAAAGCGTTTTCGTCCCATAGTTTAAGTCGACAAGTCCGAAAAGGTCACAGATATGTAAAATAGATTTTAAAAAAATAGCTGTAAAGACCTGAAAATAGCCAAAATATATTGTCCTATGCATACAAAAAAAAAACTAGCCAGATTTCATTTTGTGAATGGTGAGTGGGTTTTGTGTCATTGTGCTTAAATGAATCTCGGAACGGATGGACGCCGTACTGTTCGAACATACGGACGGACAGGAACAGAAACAGGATATCCCCTTGCAAGTAGTTTGGGCATATAAAGTACCATTCTAATCACCCTACTATAGTATATATGTCAAGCAGAATTATGAATTTTAAAATAAATGTTTCTGCAGATGGGCCTAGTTACGATGACGAGTAATACGAGCAAGTCGATTACAAGTCATACATTCCACAATGACTGCAACTAACAAAAATTTTTCTACGTGATTCTTGAAGAATATATTCGCTTTTTATTTAATTAAATTCGAGTCCAAATTCAAACTTTAAAACACTAGTATGTTACCGTGCGTGGTCCTTGCAAAAGATATGTAAGAGTCTTAAAAGTCTAAGATTTCGACGACATTTTGGAACATTTTGGTACCTGCCTAGAATCGACAATTTACAAATTAAAACCGAGTGCAGAAATGAGACGCCAGCATACATGCAAATATATATTTCCTGTATGTTTGCTTAATCGTTTTTAAAAACGTTCAACAGGATTTGAGAGCTAATGTACATGAGAAAACGAATTGATATGAAACATAAAATATTCACAAAAATGTCTCACAATCTGAACACAGCCTCAACACATTGTGATATTCGTACTTGGAATCATTTCAAATCAGAGACAATATGAAACCTGTTGACAGAAAGAAATTAAATCAATTCTGATATTATGGTCATGTTATCTTCACTCCAAACTTCTGACAGTGTCTCTTTTCTTAAATATTTATTCCGATTTTAATTTAATGCTCAATAATCCTCTTGTATTTTTGTGGATACAACTCCTTGGACAGACGATTCTATTAGTTTGTTTTCATCACTATATGGCATCAGCTTACCAGTAATATAGGACGACGAATTCCCAGATGACATGGTCGTAGGAGATGCCGATGTGACGCTTGTGGTCGACGCAGTGGTCAGAGCCTGTTGGTTCGTTGTTGTATCAATTTGGTCGGAGTTGCTGGTCGTGTTTTCTGTGGTTATTTGTTGACTGACATTGATGAAAATTATTTTTCCAGACGAACATTCAGCCAGTATTGTCGAAGAGTCACTTGGAACTTCAATGTTTAAATCATCTCCACAGCCATAAACATCAAGCACCTTGCCGAAGGTCATGGATATCGTGGCATTCGTGTCGATAGCTACAATAATCACAGTTGATCAACCTTATTTTTTAAAGAAAATCAGTAGAGTTTAGAGGTATGTAAGACATTTGGAATCCAGATAAAGTACAGGTCAGATTTTGGAGAATGTATGTATGTAGGTATGTATGTATTTATGAACACATGCATGCATGAACGTATGTATGTATGTAGGTAGGTAGGTAGGTAGGTAGGTATTGGGGTTTAATTGTACGTCACCGCAAAAATGACCAAGGTACCAACAATAAAAAAAAATCTAAAAATGTAAATGTAAAAGCTGAATAAAAGCGACAGGGAAGAAAATGTATGTAAAACATTTATTTAATATATGTAAATATGTCACGTCACGTATGACAAACATACATTATGCATCATTCATATAATACATATTTTAGTCGCATTAGGTTCAACACATACAAAACCTGTTTTACATAATACAAATTTTAAACATGCTCCACTTGAAACAAGTTTAGTATGGAAGGCTTATGGCATGTTTTGCACATTGTATTCAAAACTTTTGTTTAATATATTTGTCATGTTCAACATATGTGACGCCATATGTGTTTAATATGTGTAACCTCTCTTATGTTTAACACAGGTGGTACTCAAAGTTCTTTCAACATATATTGTAACTTTGATATTAAAGATTTGTTATTCCAGATATATGTTTTTAACATATATTACTACTTTTCTTGTGTTTATCTATCATTTATTTGACATATCAATATAATCTGAACGATGATACTTGACAAATATGCAAACGTCATTTATAGCCCCCGCCCATATACGGGTCTACGCTTCAGCAATTTGATTCATATCATTGCGCCTCATGTCATAACTTTGTGTAAATTGTAATATGCGTTTTCGTTAAGCTTTGATAACTAAATTGCGATGACTAGGTTAAAAAGCAATGACATTTCTCGTGACATTAAATAATGTAATGCTCTAGGAGAACACGATTGATTTGAAGACCTCGTTCTACTTTCTGAGAAACGTTTTCATATATATATATATATATATATATATATATATATATATATATATATATATTCCGTTCTGGATTCTATAAACTCTTGTTAGCATGAGTATAGATGCATAATAACACTTCAGCATAAAAGTATTGCTTCGTTGAAAAAAAAAATGTACATTTCAACAGCAGAAAATAAAGAATGACTACATTAATACTCTGTAGCCCTTTACCTGTTACTTTGATCCAAAAGTTACCCAAGTCTTTTGATAATGTATTGTCCATTCTTATGGTTATGTTGTTTGTGGTACTGTTGTATACAATCGTCTCTTTAAAGTTGTTATTGTCATAACACGTGATGTCAGTTTCTTGATCCCCATCCACAATGTGAAGCTTTTGTGCACAGCGTCCAATCCCGTTGAAAGCCAACCTCAGATCCAGGGCCCTAATGACGATGGCTCCAGAACTACTTTTTATCATGGCAAGATACCCTGAGGTGACATTACAGTTCTGAATCTGCTGCGGATAGCCAACATTCTGAATGTGAACCTCTTTCATGGGGCCAAAACCTTGCGCTGATGGGAGTTCTACGATGCTGGACTCTTTCACAAAGAGAATAAAAGCTTTTAAAACTAGCTTCAATTTCATCTATGAATACACTGCACAGTCAAAATTTCAGTACTATGAAATATGAATAAGGAACGCAACTGAGATATATTGCGCGCAAAAAACAGCAATTCTTGAATGATTCTTTAACCATCTATAACATTTTACTTTAAAAGATTTAAAAGATGACTCAGAATTCTGGACAAATGAAACCCGTCTTGTTGTTCTCTCCTCCAGCGATTGCCATTTGCGTTTGAAAATATAAACTGAAACAATAAGATAAAGTAGCTAAACCTAGTTTTCACAAGCCTTGTGGTTTTCCTATTAATTATAGATAAATAGTGATTGATGAACAGACTGAAGGATACAGGAATGTCTTCCTACCTTTCCTCTATGAATGAATTTAATGTACACGTGAGTACAGTATGGGTCTATCATACCTGCAATACACTGGTAATGCATCCGCATGTAATTTGTTCTAGCCAAGTACACACCCTGATCACAACACAGCAGTGTGTAGTTCCAGGCCACGGGGACAGTACAGTTGTTGTATCCGTTACAATTCACATAGTGGCTGAACCCAGACGGAAGTCCGCTGTACCTAAATTTTAGAAAATAAAAAGCGTTTCCAACAGGTTTTCATATAAAGAGCTATCGAAATTAACTACTCTAACTTCTTGTGACCTGCGATTTTCATATGTTAAATTAAATCATTTCAACTTGTAATTATTACTTGAAAATATTAAATAATATATTTATGACAATATGGAAATCCTCTTCCGAAAATAAGTTGTTTCCCAACTCAAAACCTGATATATTGTTTAAGGTACAATCAAGGATAGCAGGATTACTGGATGGAGGGGTAACCCTAAACAATATTCTTTCTGATCCTCACGGCCCTATTCTAATAATTTGATCCGTATTGCTGCCCTCACGCAAACATCCTGGCCACCCTCCACGACCCTCCAGAGCATCCTTGGTCCTTGGTACCCTGATTTGGGTCGCGACCTTAGCGGTAAACCTTTAGTTTTCTTTTTTTACACCAGCGACTGGAAGGATGCCATTTCTAAATTGGCTCAAAACTCATGACTTCATTTCTGGAAATAATTCTTCAGTTAATGCAAGTGCTTTTCTATCTGTTTTGTTTTCAAACAATAATAAATTTACACCTTTATGAGAAAAACTAGTCTCAGCTACAGTTTTATTGCATTTATGACCATGTATCTTTGCGTCGGGCATATTTTTCTCAATGTTTTGGTCTTAGTTGCTAAAGGATTCTGAGTACATTTTGTACAAATTACAGTGATTAGCCGATAAAAGTTATCTCCCTGTTGGCGTATGCCAGGACAGGAACACTATTGTGAATTTCGACATGTGCTGCTATTTATGGTTTTGCCATTAACTATATATAGTTTTAAAGTACTCGTGCATGAAATTTACGACTTATGGGGCGCTCTACAGATATTTTGCACTTCTGAGACAGGTGTAAGGTGAAGTTGTTTACATTTGAAATATGAGTAGAGAATGTTCGTATACCTCTATGATACTTTCGTGTGCTGCGGTAGAATTTCTTTTGGATATTGTACAAGTGCAAATTGTGCATGGTCTAAGCACACACAGGGCCGTAGAGAGCGATCACGGGTCCTGAGGTAAGAAACACCTGGACCTCACCTTGTTCTTGTTCAAACAAACATTTTCTTTTATAAAATTAAAGAATTGTTCGGACCAGACCCCCTTACGAGCCAGGGCACCTGGGATATATTCCCAGTTCCCTACCTCCCCCCCCCCTTGTCGGCCTTAAGCACTCGGCTGTCCAAAGTATCTGCTCCGGTATGATCGAAAAATCAGCCTGAGCTAGTCTAAATTACATTGTCTTTAGCAGTTATTAAAATAGGGGAAACGATTTATGCCACACTAGACAATATCAACTTCTGAAAGAGCTGTGAATGAACCTAATAATAATTTTGGGCTCGATTCATTATTTTTTACAATCTAGCTTAAGTCCAGGAATTAAAATTGACCAAGCGGAGTTAGCAGTTTTAAGGACATCTGAAGAAAGGTCAAGTTATATAGTTTTAACCAAAATTGCACCCTACAATCATATACCAAAATAAAGGACCTTACGAGTTCTTTCAAAACTTTACACAGACACAGAAGTTGATGGTAGTTTTTTTTACGAAACTGAGCGACGTTTCTTCTGTAACTTTTCGTGGAACGATATCTATTCAAATTTATTTATTATAATTAATGGATTAACTGTAAAAACTAATGTACTCCTTAATGCTCCTGAATGCTAAAGTGTATGTTTGATTCATAGCCGTAAGACGTGATTTCTACAGTCCAACCTTCCAGTACCTGGGCAGACTGAACCTATTTTCCAAATTGAAAAGTAGTTATTCGCAAAGAACTGTTTTCAGATCCGGTTAAGTCGAACAATACTGTTTCAAGCACGATACCTAACATTTTAAAATAGGTCTCAAGACGAACCGCACTATAAATGAAACTCTTTTGTCCAGGTTATTAAAGATTGATAAAGGCCTGCCTTTAAGATAAATGGGTGAAATTTAATTGGAAATCGAAATATTTCTACAGTAACATCCTTTTTCTACCATCTTGCATATTTTGTGAAATGTCTTTTAGACGAACATTACTTTAACCTACCTCATTCCGCAATCCTCGGTGTCACTGACATATTGACAACAGTATGTTTCATTGTGGAAAAAATAAGAAGACTCCTCCCGACATCCCGTGCTTAGTTTCTTGGCGTACGTGTACACATCCGACACATAGATCACGTGACCAACAGGACATGCGGGCTGCACGAAATCATCTTGAAGGCTACCGTAGCACGCTTCGTCTACGTTATATGCTAAAAGAATTAATATTTGAAACTGAACTTTAAATCCATGTTTCTTTCACATGGGCACAACATTTGAGTCAGGACGACCCACTGATTTACAGGTTTAGAAATCTATACAGAATAAAATATATTAAATAGGATAGTTATCGTGAACGTCAGCAAGTTAGCACCTAAAGCATAATGAGTGATTGCGGCGTTATCTACTTTTTTATGACCATATCATTTTGACATATTAAACGTAACGAAATATTCTGACTAAGAATTCTCCTCCTTCTCCTTTTTCGTCTTCTATTTTTCAGTGCTTTTCTGTGGGAATTTAGGTCCTGTGAGTTAAACAAATTCTCTGTCATCATTCAATCAAACTGCATGCCCATGTTTCCAATGAAGCAGTTGTTCCCAGCTTTTTAAGGCTGCGAACCTAAAACAAAATATTTTCCGAGCCTCGCGACACCGTTTCCATATTTTAATAAGTTTTGCCGCCCTCACAACAACAAAAATATCCTGGCGACCCTCCAGAACGTCCTTACTACCTGGTGGATGGGAACCATTGTATTAAAGCAATAACAGTACACTGAAGATAAATTAAGTGAAATAAGTGTAAAGTAGGTCGAGTTAAATTTGTGTACGTGTAGGGGCTGAATCTGGTTCAAAATACATTAATATAGGCAATATCTCAATAGCTTTCAAATCTATTGATCACGTGCACATACATACTTTGTAAACTATACCAATGTTCATTCATAGTTCAACTAATCTTTACTGGCCCTATATATATAGTGTGCAAAATTATTAAATTACCCATGATTCTATTGTTAGAAAGCGGTATAATAATGGGGTAAGTCATATCAGTGTAATAAAAACGTGCCACTAGACCTTAACTATCAAACTTCGAGTATATAATAGAATGGTTCAAATTGGCAAAGAAATTAAAACAAATGATAGTGTGTAACTGTGCATTTCGTTTCAGGAAGTTTGAAATGTTTTGGTGGCGTGCCAATAAATTGCAATCTTTTTCTTTCGTTGGCAAAGTGTAAACATTTTATACGACAAAAAGTCTCACGATTTGAGCGTACTTATTTAATCGAACTGGTGTTTCCATTTTCTCTTTAAATCAAACTTTGCATAAATTGGTCATACCATTGCTTTACTGTATGCAGTATTGTAATTTAATGTGCAAGATATCCTCTTTTCTTAGATTGATACGATGAACTACTCATTTGGATTATTATTTTTATTGTCTATATAACGGAATTCCCTCTACCAGAAAAAAATACATTCTCATGAAAAATGAAGACGACTGTTTTCTCATGCTTGTGTTACTCCCGGTATGGGCGGGTGGGGTGGGGTGACTAATTAAAAAATAAATACGTTCCCGATTCGGCATGTAGGTCAGTGTTTTTGTTTTTATTGTTTTGTTTTCCTTTTTAAAAAGATATTCAGTAACTGATTCACATACTTTCGACTTGCTTACATCTTGATACACCATAATAACATGTCGGAAAGTAAGTTTTACATTTCAATAATTTCTCCAGTATCATCTTCTAAAGGTCAATAAAACGTGTCTCGATGTAATTTCCAGAAACGTAAAAAATTGTTGTCTTACACGTTGGAGATTGTCTCCCAAAAGAGTGAAGAAATTTGCTATTTGACCATTTTTCCATCTTGATTTTTAAAGAAAATATCCTTAAATGAAAGGTTTTACACCTCGGCGATTGTCTGATGAAACGGACTTGAAATTATCTATTGAAGATATTCAACCGATAAATGTTTATCCTCGAAAACTTCTCGGGGTATTTAAAGGTGAAAATCTACATCAGAATATTCTGATTGATCAACTACAATTACAATTACAATAAAATGTCTATTTTCATGTATTCCATCGAATATTATAAATATACTCTTTATTGCCAAGATTCAACTTACTATTGACTACAGGTATATCAGTGAGAGTAACTCATGAAAATCAGACATTGAGTGAATAAACCAACCCCCAAAACAAGCATCCAGATTGCCATTAAACGCACTCCTTATAATAAAATGTACAGGAAATTGGATTGACTCTCTATTCATGAGGAAATAAAGCAGCACAAACCTATCTTAGTACAGGGTCGGCCTTTGGCCGATTGGACCGATTTGGCCCAATCGGGCCCAGCGCTCACAGGGGCACAGCGCGTTAGTAATTTTTAAAAATATATAGAGAGAAAGCAATTCTAAAGCGATGGAAGAAAATTTTAAGTTCCAGATGATATAAAACTTGTTTAAAAGTTTGTTTCCAAATGCCGTGCTCACAGTGAGCCCCGCGCGTAAATCCAGGGAACCAGACCAATATGATCCAAATCGGGCCCCGCATTTGCTAAGGACGTTCCTGTCTTAGTATATATATATATATATATATATATATATATATATATATATATATATATATATATATATATATATATATATATATATATATATATATATATCCGTACATTTTGCCAAAATACATGGCTATCCTCCTTACCCCTGTTTGTAACATCCGTGTACTGTCTTTACGTTTCTTCCCTGAAGGCCTTCTCTCTAAACCGAAAATTATTATAACTCTGGCTAAAATTTCATTTTTTGTTTCTCGAGAACCACTCTGTGGAATATAATTCTTTCCTCTGCCAGACATTCAACTTCTATGTATTATTGCAAGACTTGTGTTAAATCTTTACTGAGGAAATGTGATTTGTTCTGAAATCTACAAGATCACATCACTGTACATGCAGAATATTCTATCATTCCTATCAACATTTTTATGCGAACTTTAAAAGATTGCGATTGTGTTGTGTTTCTATTTTCTCTAGCCATGTTTTACACCGTGTGTGCGCTCATTGTGTGGGTAATTATGTGTGTATACCGTATATTTTGCAAGTGTATTCGAGTTTGATAGGTTAACAAAGTTGTATGGCATTTTATGCATTTGTAGGCATGCTATTGAATTTTTAAATTATGGCCATTGCACATATTCATCAGTATGCCTTGTGTAATGCATGGCACACTTGCTTATGATATATATATATATATATATATAT